>JADRCH010000051.1:2084811-2156965 GCA_019843965.1 Rhynchomys soricoides | reverse complement strand
AGAGAGAGAGAGAGAGAGAGAGAGAGAGAGAGAGAGAGAGAGAGAGAAGTGTTATACTTTTCCAAGTACTTTAGAAAAACGGGCAAACTTAGCCTAGCCCTGTTGGTTGCAGTTCTAGTGACCACACAGGGGGGATTCTGAGAAGGAAAAGGTAAATCATCTCATTATGGGAATGATTATTCCTCCCACACATTTAGTATGGTGTAAAGCAGACCCACCTTCCTGAAGGGTGGTGCCTTGGCCAGGCAATTATTGACAGACAGAGCTGGGCTCATGCCTAGTGATTGAAATGTTAGTTCTCCACCCAGGCTAGAGATTTTGTTCCCTTGGCTAGGAGGAAATACTTTTCCTTAAAGAGTCTCAATGGAGCCCTGGCCTTTCAATGCTACTGAAATAACATTCTCAGTCATGTGTAGCCCTACAGACACAGCGGGCTTCTTCAATCAAATGGGGACCTCCATCTGCTTCAGATAGCCTCAGACATAGTCTTCCTCTACTGCAGAAATCCTATGACCGGATTCTGTATGGCTTTGGTGCCCTGATCTGGGTGGCAGGGCATACAAGAGGGTATCTGGCCAGTGTGAGGTGGGATACTAGGTCTGCCAGGGTACTGTCCTAAGCTGGAGCCAAGTGGTGAGTCATAGTCACGGAGCAGGATGTTGTGAGATAAGTGATCACTCCACATGTAAGGTGAGAGAGGAGGTGTGAGCTTGGGGGAAGCTGAGATAGGCAGAGGCTCAGTCTGGAGTCATGGCTTTTGCTAAGGCTTCTAAGCTTGGACTCTGACCTGAGGTCATTAGTATGACCTTGGGTAAGTTCCTTACTCTCCTTGGGCCTTACAGGGGTTATCTGGGAAGAGGGGACAACGTTGGTACCTCTGCAAGGCCTTTCTGTGATGCCAGAAGGTATTGAGCAGGAACTGGGCTTTGCGTAGAACTAGTGTGTAGGAAGTATTAGTGAGAGCTGAGGACCTCTCCCAAGAGGTTGGGGCCAATCTGCAGGGAAGTTGTGAGCCATTGAGGGCCATCGGAAGAGGAATGGCCTAGGCAGAAGTATATATTTTCTTAACATCCACATTGGTGGGTGGAGATCTCTATTTTCCAAACTTAAGCATTAGGTTAAGTCAACCGATTGAGGGTTCTGTGTCCACTGGACACACACTTACTGTGTGCTTTGCTACAAGATAACTAAAGAATGAAAACCAGATATTTTTTATAATAAAATCTACTTGTGTTTAAATTGTGGTCAGAGCACAGAGCACAGAACTTAGTCCTGACTGTTTTGAGTGGATCATTCTGTAGCGTTAAGCACGGTCACTTTACTGTTTAACCGTCCCCACCATCTACCTCCAGAGCCTACTCATCTTGTAATGGAAACTCTGTCCTCCTTGAACAATCTCCTACCCTCCCCAGTCCTCAGAACCACCGATCTACTGTCTGCCTCTGTGACATAGACTACAGCAGCAGCATAGACAGACAGCCATACAAGTGCAGCCCCACCTCCTCTGCTCCCTTGTGGCCGGTTTACTAACCTCATGTGATGGCTTCAGCCTGGCTCCTGTTGTATGTAGCGTGAAATAGAAATTAAATCAAATAGCACTGTGTGTGCATACCACATTTTGTCCATCCGTCCATCTGTCAGTGGCATGTGAATGGTTCCTTCCCTTAACTGTTGGGAACATTGCTACTATGAGCATAAACATGCCAGTGTGTGTGTGTGTGTGTGTGTGTGTGTGTGTGTGTGTTTGTATGCATGTGTATGTGCATGTGTGTATGCATGCATGCATGTGTATGTGCATGTGTGTATGCATGCATGCTTGTGTATGTGCATGTGTGTATGCATGCTGCATGTGTATGTGCATGTGTGTATGCATGCATGCATGTGTATGTGCATGTGTGTATGCATGCTGCATGTGTATGTGCATGCATGTGTATGTATGGTTAGGCATATACACATTCTTTAGGAGGCATCTGTCCTATTCTGCTTTTCTGTTGATGCGAAAACATACTGATAAAAACATACTGACCAAAAGCAACTTGGTGGCAGGTCTTATTTGGCTTACAGGTTATCGTCCACTCGAAGGAGGGCAGGGCAGGAACTCAAGGAAGGAGCCTGGAGGCAGAGATCATGGAGGAACACTTCTCACTGGCTTAGTCTCTCTAGCTTGCTTACTTTACAACTTCTTTTATGTGTTTGAGTGTTTTGTCTGCATGGCTGTCTGTGCTCTTGGAAGCCAGAAGAGGGTATTAGACCTCTGGAACTAGAGTTATAGGCAGTTGTGAGCTGCCATCTGGGTGTTGAGAATTAGGTCTTGTTTCTGTGGACGAGCCGCCAGTGCTCTTACCTACCCCCTTCCCACAGCTACTGTTCTTCTATGGCTCAGGCACATCTGCTTAGGGATGGCACCGCCCACAGTGGGCTGGGCATCCTACATCAGTTGGCAATTATGAAAATGCTTCACAAACATGGCCATGGGTCAATCTGATGGGAAGGGTTCCACAATGGAGGTCCCACTTCCCAAGCGACCCTGAGTTGTGTCAAGTTGATAGCTGGCGCTAACTACCGCACCATGGCTTTTGTGTTTTGAGGTAGATTTCTTATTGTCCTAGGGTTTGGTAGTTCACTTAGGTAGTCTGCCCAGTGGGCCGTGGGGAGTCAGCTCTTATGTGGGTCCTGGGGATTGAGCTCAGGGCCTCATGCTTGTGCTGCAAGTATTTCACTAATTGAGCCGTCTCCCGTGTGACCGATTCCTCCTCTATTTTAACCTGCCTTGACCCAAATTTTCTGATATTTAAAAATCATATTTATACTCTGACAATTTCACACATGTGTATTGCACACTCTTATCACATTCATTTCCACCTTTCCTGATCTCCCTCACACCTGCACTAACACTCTTCTCTTCCACCAGGTCTCCTCCTAGTCTCGTGCTTTTTTATTTTGGTTTGGTTATTGCTTTGTTTAACCAGGGCCACCCATTTGGCCCTGGAACCTGAAACACTCCTGGTCCCAACATTCAGATCCACAGGGAGATAGGCTGTGCCCACATTTGTGCCTCTTCTGCATTCTTAGTGATGGCATGGCCAACCGGAAGTCAAAAGGAGCCCAACCCAAACCAACCCTACTCTTCACTGAAAGTGCTCAGCCTTTGGTTTCTGGACATTGGTGCAAAGTAGCTGTTCAATGGAAATTATTGGATAAAAACTGACAAATATGACCAAAAAAAAAAAACCAAACCAAGCTAGTGAGTTTCATGACAGACAGACTGATGCCCATATGCCTATCCCAGAGCAGACATTCTCAATCAATTGCAGCACAGATCCATCTACAGCAGTTATCACCAGTCATTTCTCTCTTTTTCAGGAGACACCCTCAATCAAATACAGATCTCCACCCACAGCAGATGTTCTTAATTGCAGCACCCCTTCCTCCTGACTTGGGAGGCCCCACCTTGTTTCTCACTGGATCACTATTCCCACTGTAGAACAGCTCTGCTGGGACAAGGAGAGCCATATGCTTTCCTTCAGTTTTATAACTTCTCATGTGTGCAAACAGAACAGCATTTTCCCCACTAATGTATTTTCCTCTATTTCCATCTAGGTCTATTTTCTCTGGGGCCACGCTAAGGATATTATCATGTCTTTCAAAACACTGGAAAGGTAAAAACTATGATCAATTGCTTTATGAATTGGTTGGTATTTGTTTAGATTAGATGTTAGAACAAACCAGACTCAAGACTGGCATCTGCCTGGGGATAAAAACCCTGAGTGCAGATTTCTGCTCTGTCCCCAAAACAAAGAAAGCCCTCCTAGTACTTCAGTTCCTTCCAAGCCATCCCTGGAAGACAAGAATGTGGGTGGGAACTCTGCTGTCAGCACCCACTTCCCTTTCATGGCCCTTAGTTTACTCAGCTGTGAGTTGGGGAACAGGGAGATGGTCTACCTCTGAGGATAACTGATACAACGTGCATGGCCCATGTCCGTCCAGTGCTGGTTATTATGTGGTCAAGGGAAGAATGTCCAAAAGGAGGGGTGAACTCTCTAAGGGCAGGCTAAACAATGATGGATCAAGGAGTCGGCACTTGCTCTATGGAAAGATCCAGTATTATGTGCTCTTTCCACTCCTCCTTCCAGTGGAATCAACTCCTCCCTTCCAGCATTTGAGGTGACCACTGGCCTTGAGCAGATTGATTGACATGTGACACCTGGGTAGAATGGCTTCCACAGGCTGCAAGCATAGAGATTGTGTCTATTACCAAGTACATCCTTCGTTTCTCCAGTTTGCACAGGGTTAGGGGTCTGGTGCTGTGAGGTGGGTGGTGATGATACTGAGGTGTCTATCCCTGGCTGTGTGAGAGGCACCATGGAGTTCTTATCCACCCTGTAGCCCATGCAGTGACTTTGGCAGTGATCTTTAACCTTGGTGTCGGGAAGGCCCACCACGTGGGTAAGGTAGGCAGTGACTGAAATGTGCTCACCTGGTTCCCTCAAGGGCAGGGGTAGTCACTGAGATCCAGGGCCTGCAGGAGCCATCACTGATAACTCTTGGGGCTGGCAAAGTGTTTTTGTAGCATTCGTGGTCCTGGCCTCAATCACCAGCCCTGAATAAACCTGGCATGGTGGCACTTGTTTGTAACCCCAGATTCAAAGTCTGAGACAAGAGACTCAGGGGGTCAAGGGTCATTCTTGGCTATGTAGGGATACTGATATTGAGATCAACCTAGGCAAAGGCTTTTGTGGCCATTATCACATCTGGTCTATACCCATTTCAGTGTGAAAGTACTCTTTCCTGTCTGCTACTGTGTTGAGCAAGATGGTAAACATTTTGAATTTCCACCACCCTTAGATTTTAGATGTCAGCCTCTTTAGAAAGAGTGGAAGATGAGGTAGCCCCAAGCATGTGTCCTGAATGAGGCTAGGGTTGAATCCAGGTGCTCCTCTAGGAAGAGGGGGATTCACCTGCTGACAGTCCCCACAGCTCCCAGACCTGTGCCAGCACTTCTGGCTGGGTCTATGGGCTTCTGATCCTGTTAGCTTCCTGCAGGAGCTGGATGAATGCCTCCATCCTGTCAGCTCCTTTTTCAGTAGCTTCTGGAAAGTTTCCTGTAGGTGGGGAAATGCTCCTTTCAGGCTTCCATCCATCTTTCTCCAGACATGCAGTTGAGAAGGACCATGGTTCTTCACACATCTTAAGAAGCACAGCCAGATACCAGAAATGACTCCCGGGATGCATTCTGCCACTGTGTACTGGCACTAAGAGTGGGGAAGGGCTCAGGCCTGGGAGATGACATGTGTCCTTAGCTTGAAGGACATTTTTTTTCAAAGTGGCCTTAGAAGGCTATTGTTCTTAGGGTGGTGCATGGCCAAACAGCACGACCTTTGGAGACCTCACATTGCCTCTGTGGCTTCAGCAGGCTCAGGATTGGGCAGTGATGAGTGGAACAGGGAGAGGGGAGACAGAAGAGCAGCTGTGTGCACTGTAATAAAAGGAAAGCCACCTGCCAGAGGTAATGGCATTGTCTAGGCTATAGAGAGCAAGCTGGCTGTGAGCTGTGGACAAGACAGACACAGGGCCAGGCTGATAGTCAGACACCCATGTTGTCTGTCTTTCTCTGCTTTAGTTCTAGCTGTTGGGTAGATGTCAAGGGTGGCCATATTGCATAGAAAGGTACTGCCTGCTCTAGCTCTCGAAGCCTAGGTTCTACAGGGCTGGACATTCAGGGTCTGAGAAGTAGGGAGGGCCTGGGCCACAGATACTCATGTTTTCCCATAAGTGAATCATGGATAAATTGGTCTCTAAACTGGATAGGCAAGCACACAGTGCTGCCCCTGGGTAAAACAGGGGGTACCCGCAGCAACCTTGGGGCCTTCCTTCCAAGTCCGCCTAGGATGTCTCCCCTAGATGGGCAGTCAAACTACCTAGATGGATTCAGCTTTAACCTGCAACCACATTGGGATGCAGGGAATTCACAGTAGGCATGAATTGGACGGAGACCACATGTCCTCCCCGTCTCTTCCGTTCCCTAGAGTCCAGTGTCCACCTCCCATGTGCCCTTCTCCTGATGAGGTGCTGTGGTTTAGAGGCAATGGCAAGACTCTGGACTAAAACTCTTCCCATCATTCCAGTGTGGCCACTTATTCTAGGTGTGACAGTGGGGGAATTCCTGAGCCTAGATGGGGCTCCAGAAGCTCAAAATGTCACCTGGACACTCTTCTATGTTACACTCTGCCATCCTCCGTGGGTTGGAGCTTCATCCCATGCTGGTTGGCTCATGATCACAAGATGGTGGACACAGCTTCAGCCTTCACATCCTCGCTCAAGACTGTTAAAGGCGATAATGTTGAAAGGAACAATGGTCCACAAACAGGCTTTTACTGTCTTATATTTTATAGCATCATTCTTACATCACCAAGTAAGCAGAAGCTTTTCAGTAATTGACCAGAGACATTATACATTATACATTCCTAGAAAGAATGGCCAAGGCTAGGTCCAACAGAAGCCATGAGCCAGTGCATGTGGGTTGTTTTAGTGTCTTTATGGACAGGTGGGAAAGCAGAGGGAATGGTTGGCAATTTCTGGGTTGGTCAGCCAACAGTGAGGGTGTACCTGTTGTCCACAGTCCACCGACCCTTCTGTCTCTGTCATTGTTCTCTTTTTGTATCTCCTTCAGAGAAGGAGGGGGCTCTGGGCATGGCTGCTTGCCTTTAGTAAAATTTTCTCCCTGTATCCCTGCTCCCAAGATGTAGTGTCTTTGATGTCCCGCAGATTATGAGTTGAAGACAGTCAAGCTCAGGGTGAAGTCAGATGCTATGACTCTTAGCCACCTGGACCAATGCCCGAAGGAAGAGAAGTGTGTGTGTGTGTGTGTGTGTGTGTGTGTGTGTGTGTGTGCGCACGCGCGCGCGCACGCGTGCACTTGCGCTCGCATGCATGCTCATGGGACATCTCTGTCTTACCCCTGGGCTCGGCACTTTCCCAGGGCCACTCAAGAAAATATGTCTGGTGTTTGTGCTTTTCAGGTTTGGGGTGATCCATTCAGTGTTCACAAACCTTCTGCTCTGGGCCAACAGCGTCCTGAATGAGTCAAAGCACCAGCTGAATGAGCACAAGGAACGGCTGATCACTCTGGGCTTTGGCAACATCACTATTGGTGAGGAAGCCTTCCCCCTGCTGGACCACCCAGGTCCTTGGGGAGCCAGCTGAGCAGATAGTCTCCACTGTGGACTGTTTCTCTAGCCCCACAGACCTTCATTCTGCTTCTCTAAGGGAGTAATTATAGGCTTCACCTGGCTTGGGCATGTCAGCCCAGAGTTATCATTTGGGTGTCTGTCTCTCACAGCCCATTGGCTGCAGACCTCCATGCCTATTTTCCACTGTGGAAGGTTGGCAGTTTTCTCTGTTCGAATTTTAATTAGGCCTCTTTCAGCAAATCTTTCTTCTGAGAGGTTGGTCTGAGAGCTCCGGGGAGTTCTCACCCAGCCTGTGTGCACATGAAAGTTTTTAGTTGACTACATTTGGCTTGTTATTTAGGCTCGATCATCTTTATCTTCCTTTGCTCTGCTGAGGAGACAGCTTGGGGGGTGGGGTTAATCCTCACATCTTCCCCTGGAGTTCTTGAGCATGTACGATGTCACCGCATCGGCCTGAGAACACATGGACTAAAAGGGCAGAGTGGAGCACAGTGCAATGGGAAATGGAGGACTTAACTTTGTCTCTTGTCCTCATCACTGCTTTGGGGGTTATTCAATGTCTCTGGGCCTGCTTTTCCTCTTTGTAAAGTAAGACAACTTGAGAATCCCGTGCTTCCAAAGATTCTATGGCTGTAGCCTTCTGTAAGTGGGACTGGGCAGACACATGGCTGTGTCAGGCTACCAGAGTGACTCCTATAGCCCTCTGGTGGGGACAGCACTCTGCTTTGGCCCCATTCCTTCCTTGGTAATGCATCCAGAGCAGTGACAGTTTCATACTAGAAGCAAACTTTTATTAGGCACTTCCTGGCTTTTATTAGGCACTTGTTGACTACCTGGCAGGACTTTAAGCATTTTACAAGGCTCATTAATTCTGATGTGGCCTTACTCTGATGCGGGCAGTATTCACTATTAATGGGTGGAGACACTGAGCCACTGAAGAGTGATGTGTCTGAGGTTGCACAGGCAGAGAGATCGAAAGTTGCTGGTCATCTCATGCCATGCTATGGACAATTAGGTGAGAGCCTTTACCAATCAGAAGGGGAATTTCCCATAGAACCTTGAAAATCACAGTCTTACACACACACACACACACACACACACACACACTACATTCACAGAGAAAATTAGCACAGGGAAGTAAGATCTAGAAGAAAACTCAAACCTCTGTCTCTTTCCACAGAAAGAACTGCTGCTACCCTTCTGGTTCACATACTTGGGGATCTTTCCCCTGCTTATGGATCAGCCTATCACTGACCTCTCTCTCTTACACAGGGGATGTCATAGTCTCAACTCTCTGTAGCAGCCTGCTTCTGAAGTTCAATGGTAGCTCTGGACCATCTTTATGTGGTGACTAGTAAATTTCTGTGATAATCTTCATTATAGTATCATTATATGCTCGCATATGGATACAGCGTGGCTGATGCTATTCTGGAATGAGTCTTAGCTTCTTTGTCTCTGAAGCCATGGCATTAAACATGATGTTAAATATGGCTCCTGTGCACCTTGGCTCTAGGTGAGTGGTCCAGGCTGATGGGCTTGCTAGTCTCCTTGTTGCCTGTGCTGATGACTGTCTTCTGTGCTCTGCCCACTGCCCTAGTTTTGGACGACCACACACCACAGTGTAACTGCACACCGCCTGCCCTCTGCTCTGCCCTCTCCCATGGGATTTACTATCTGTACCCCTTCAACATCGAGTACCAGATCCTGGCCTCGACCATGTTCTATGTGCTGTGGAAGAACATTGGGCGCAGGGTGGACAGCTCCCGGCACCAGAAGATGCAGTGCAGATTCGACGGGGTCCTGGTGGGCTCAGTGCTGGGCCTGACAGTGCTGGCTGCCACCATTGCGGTAGTTGTGGTGTACATGATCCACATCGGGCGCTCCAAGTCCAAGAGCGAGTCAGCTCTCATCATGTTCTATTTGTATGCTATCACGGTGCTGCTGCTGATGGGGGCCGCGGGGCTAGTCGGAAGCTGGATTTACAGGGTGGATGAGAAGTCTCTGGATGAGTCAAAGAACCCAGCCCGCAAGCTAGATGTTGACCTCTTGGTGGCCACAGCCTCGGGCTCCTGGCTCCTCTCCTGGGGCTCCATTCTGGCCATCGCCTGTGCTGAGACCCGCCCACCGTACACCTGGTACAACCTGCCCTACTCTGTCCTGGTGATCGTGGAGAAGTATGTCCAGAACATTTTCATCATCGAGTCCGTGCACCTCGAGCCTGAGGGGGTCCCCGAGGACGTGCGCACTCTGCGCGTGGTCACCGTCTGCAGTGGCGAGGCTGCCACATTGGCTGCATCCAGTCTTGGGAGCCAGGGATTGGCCGGGGATGGGTCACCTGCTGTCAATGGGAATCTGTGTCTGCAGCAGAGGTGTGGGAAAGAGGACCAGGAGGTTGGCTGGGAAGGAGCTACGGGGACAACCGGATGTCTGGACTTCCTTCAGGGTGGCATGAAGAGGAAGCTGCTCAGAAACATCACGGCCTTTCTGTTCCTTTGCAATATCTCGGTAATCTTCATCAAGCTGCTCTCTCTCTCTCTCTCTCTCTCTCTCTCTCTCTCTCTCTCTCTCCCCCCCCCTTGTGTGTATGTACAAGTGTGTGAAATGTACAAGTGTGTGAAAGCCAGAAGTTGATGTTGTCTTCTTCAATCTGTTCACTACTGTATTTTTGTGAGCCAGCATCTCTCATTGAATCCTGTGCTAATCAGCTGGTTAGACTAGCTGGCCCATGAGCCCCAGGGGTACTCTGTCTCCACCGCAGACCTTCAGTTCTGAGGTTACAGGCACATGCCTCTCAGCTAGGCTTTCTATGTGGTCCTCATGCTTGTCTAGCAGGCATTCTGGCTGACAGTCTCCCTAGCCCTCAGTATTTTAAACCAACCAATATTGTCCTCACCTTTCCCCAACATGGAATGGGTGACTGTGACACAAACAAGAAATCCTCCCATCCCTGGCAAATGAGTGGAAATGGACCACTGGATAGAGTGGAAAAAGGAAGGCCAGCAGGGGGATAGACTGGCTGCATTCAGGTGCAGGTGGAGACTCATGAAGGACTAGGGCAGCTCCCTGTGCCTTGGGTGGTGGAGTGATGTGGGAGAGGCTGAGGGAAGACACAGATGACACTTGGAGCTCGGGGCAAGCATCTGGGAAGAAGGTGATGCTGGTAAGAGGGGAAATGGGAGTTGAGATGCACTCCAAACACTTGAGTGGCCAGTGGGAAGTACATTCAGGACTCCAGAGTGGGGGAAGTTAGCTAGGAGTCAAAGGCCTCCAGCTGGTGGTTATGACCAAGGCCTAGGTGACAGCCCTAGAGGGCATATGCAGGGAGAAGAGAAGGCAGACTCATAAAGAGTCTGAGCAAATGAAGAGCCAGAAGAGGGAGCAGTTGGTCTGAGAAGGTCTGAAATGGAAGGGTGAAACCATTTGAAAGTCCAAGATGCCAGAGAAAAAAGTGGGACAGGATATACACTAGAGACAGTTCTGCGTGGAGATGAAAACCAAGGCAGGATGTATTAGTCACTTACTGATGTGTAAGAAATAACCGCAGAGAAACCAGAAACCACGGGTATTTATCTTGTAGCTTCTCCAGGTAGTGAGCAGAGAGCTCAGACTGTCTGTTCACGATCCTAGCCTGGCTGTAGGCTACAAGACTTCCCTTTGGGGATTTGGCTTCAGCCCCTTTGTGGGTGGCTGGGTGGAAAACAAGAGTTCCTATTGGCTGCTGGCCTGAAACCTCCCCCTGTCCTTTGTGACCTAAGCTCTGCATAGGGCAGCTAAACTAGAGGTTTCCTGCTCTAGCCCAGGAGGCAGCGAGACAGAACCAACCATGCACTAAGTAAGAGAAAGGACCCAGGGCCATAGAGGGGAGCCAGGTATCCTTGAGAGTGGTCGGTAGGAAGGAAGAGGGAAAGAAGCTGAGAAGGAAGTGAGGACAGTGTTCTTTGAGTGACAAGAGCATCCGTTTATTGTTTTAAGTTTTGTTGACTTCCTTTGCTGGTCACTCTCATCAGTGCCCCCTAGGGAGAGAAGTTGCAGATGAGAAAGCTGAGTTGGTGCCTTGGCTGTTGCAGTGGGGAGAAATGGATGAGTTTATTTGGGTCCGAGTGCAAAATGGCAGATGGAGAGAATTCAGTGACGGCTCATAGATTTGTTGGTTCCCATGGAGACGAGGAACACTGTACAATCACCTCAGCCATTGTGGCTCACACTGGGTCAGCATCCATCCATGATGCCTGGAATTTGAGTGGGGACCCCAGGTGTCTTGAATGCTTCTAACCACAGAGCCAGCCTTTCCACACTGGGACAACAGCTCCAGAGAAGAAGGGGTCGTTTGGCCTCACATTTTTGAAGGTTTCAGTCCATAGTTGACCAGGTCTGTTGCTTACAGGTTTGTGACAGAATATCATGGTAGAAGTGCAGAGGAGAGCAGCTTATTTCCAGCAGCAAAGTGACAAAGATACAGGTTTGGGGATGGGATATGTCCATCAGAGTGATCCCCAGTGACTTGCCTACTTCTTCTGTTTCTCACCATGTAATAGTCCATTCAGCTATGATTCTATCCTAGGTTAGCCCACTGATGAAGTCAGTTCCCTTGTATCTAGTTAACTTGAAGGAACGTGTCAGCCAGGGCCCAGGCCTTGAACACATGCACCTTGGAGACCTTGCCAGTGAAGCCATAGCACAAGGTTGTGTGACTTGTGGTGAAGTGGAGACGAAGACTGCCTCTTCTCTTTCAGCTTTGGATCCCCCCTGCCTTTGGCTGCCGTCCCGAGTATGACAACGGACTGGAAGAAATTGTCTTTGGCTTTGAACCTTGGATAATTGTGGTCAACCTGGCCATGCCCTTTTCCATTTTCTACCGGATGCACGCAGCTGCTGCCCTCTTTGAGGTCTATTGTAAGATCTAGCTTGAGTCCTCATGAAAGGAGAAGGGACTGGGGAACAAGGGGGCTCTGCAGCCACCTGCGAAGGGCAGGGCTGAGCAAACACCATCTGACAAAGGCGAGAAGGATGCCTTTGTCTTGACTGTCTGGAGTTGCCCTAGCCCTGGATGAGAGCTAGCAGTTAGATCAGCTGCACAAGGTAGCTGGAACCTGTCCTTAGCCAATTCAGATCAGATCCCAAATGATTTGTGCTCTTTGGCTGAGACTCTGTGTTTTAGAAGAAAGTGATCCAAGTTTGGGTAGGAAATGATGGAGTTTTTTTCATAACAAGCATTTCCTGTCTGTAATTTATACGACTGTGTACAACTTTTTCCTGGTCATCTGTGTATTGATCCATTTGCATTTTTTTCCTGCTCAGGGTGACTGGGCTTGGAAACAAATGCATTTTAGTTTGTAGTTTAATATTTGAGTTGGTTTAATTTGGGGAAAAAATTACTTTTGATCAACTGCATGAGAGTTTGTTTCTAGATTAATACAAACACATGGCCTTCCCTAAATTTTTGGTTCATTTTTATTTGTGATCATTTTGAAGTACTAAAAAAAAAATTTGATGTTCTCTTTTTTTGCTACATCTATATCCAGTTTATTACATAGAAATTCTGAATATTTTTGGAAGAGGAGACAGGAAAAATGGCCCATGTTGTATAGTTAACAATTACTTTGAAACATCATGGTGTATCTTTCAGCTGTGATGACATGGAGACGTTTTTAATTGTTGTACTTGCTGGTGATAACCTGACATTTCTAATTTTGTCTTCATGCTTTCTTATTTGACAGTATGATGACTCCTTTCTCTACACTGTCATAAATTCCTGGCAAATATCATTTTACTGCTGTCAGAATCTCAAACACATGTACCACAATTAACATCCTTTGCCCTTTTTGATTTTAGAATGCTCACAATCTTGCTCTCCTAAGTGGCCCTGCAAAAGCCAACCGTGTTTGTAAAACATTTCTTTTATTTAAAATTGAATTTTAAAAGAGATGGTTGGCCCCACATATCCATTGACCCCACATCTGCATTCAGCCAACTTTGCCTAGAAAATGCTTTTTAAGAATTGGGTCTTGGGTCTGGAGAGATGGCTTGCTGCCCTCAAAAAGGCCAGAGTTTGGTTCCTAGTATGGCGTCAGTTGGCTTACAACTGCCTGTAATTCTAGCTCCAGAAGAACTGATATCCTTCTCTGGCTTCCAAGGACACCTGCACTCACATGCAAGGGTGTGCTAACCCCCATGAATAAAAATAAAATAAAGCTTTAAAAAGGAATTGCCCCTTACAATTTTTTTCTTGTCATTTTCCTATAAACTATATATGTGGAATTTGCATTGTGTTGAGAGGTGTGTGTGTGTGCCTGTGTGTGCGTGCGTGTGTGCCTGTGTATGTGCCTGTGTATGTGTGTGTGTGTGCGTGCGTGTGAGCCTGAGTGTGTTTTGAGACGGAGTCTTGTATTTTACCTAGGCTTTTCTCAAACTTGCTATCTAGTCAAGGACAATCTTTGACTTCTGATCTTCTTATCCCTGCTCCTTAGTGGCAGGGATACAGGCTTGTACTGCCATTTCTGGTTTTATGCAGTTGTGGGGAATTGAACCCTGGGGGAACTGAACTCTGGGCCTATGTGAGCCACATTCCAGGCCCTTATTAGGTATTTTAAACGACCTAGGGAAAATCTGAAGCCTACAGAAGGAGATGCACATTCTATAAGCACATATACTACCCTGTTGCTAAGGGACTTGAGCATCCATGGGTTCTGGTATCCACATGGGTTCCTGGGACCAGTTCCCTATGGCTACTATGTAACATTCATATATGTGACATTAGGAAGCCACACTCAAAGCTTATAAACATTTAAAGTCTCCTAAGGAATACTGATGCCAGAGTAAGTCTTTGTAGGCGATTTTTCGTAACTATTTTGAAACTGTAATAAGTTGAATACACTGTAAATGCTAGTGTGAATACAGCTACCTCCAAGTGGGTTGTTTTTCGACAGGCAATGGAAACATGTTCTTTTTACATGAGCAAAACACTTTATATCTGTTTTAGGGGAAGGAAGCCTTAAAAATAGGCATAAATTCTAAAAATTAGAAGACCTTTCTTGTAGAACACTGGCTCTCAGTCTGAAGTCTTGGCCCACAGAGGACACAAGGTGATATCTACATACATGGTTAGCTGCTCACACTAGGGGAGCTGCTGTCACCTAGTGGTAGAGACCAGGGATAACCCTGAGCATCTTACAATACAGAGGAAAGCCTGACCCTAAACAACCTTTTGGTCTAAGACAGGAGTCGTCCTGAGGCTGAGATACAATGATCCAGGCACAATGGCTATTAACTCGAAGTTCCTAGGCAGCTACCAGTAAACACACACACACCACACACACACACACACACACACACACACACACACACACACACACAGTCATTCTTATATACGTTGAACTTGTATGTGACTTTCTTAATTCTACATGCCTCTCTGCCATTTCCCAATCCCTATGGCCCTGGTTCTTACCCTTTAGCCTGCATAAGAATCACCTTGGGACTTCCCAGTGACCCCTGCCCTCCTGGACCTGCCCTTTCAATCAGGACCTCAGCAACCCCTCCCCTGCAGGGACTCCCTTTCAGCACTCTGCTAACTAATTCTGTGCAGTCAAGGCATCATTGTGGCTCTCTTTTCATGGCATTGGAATATGGTCATGGGCAACTTTGGAGACCATTTCCAGGAGATATTTATACCACTCTATTTCATCATCGGTGCCTTAGGACATTCTGGGACATTCAGGAATTTTCTTTTGTTGTTGTTATCCCAAGCTGCACCATGGAGAGCACCTTTATTTCTGAGTTTTTGAACTTATCTAAGGAGTCTTGTTTTATCATGGCATGAGATTGCATTTTTGAGTTTTGGTTGTCGTGAACTTGACCCCTCTTCAGCAGCCTGGAGGCCTCAGCTTCTGGGTTTAGGCTTCTGCCAAGAAGGGGGAGGGAGCCATGACTTCGGGCCTGACTGACTGAGCTGTAACTGAGCGACCCAGTTAGAGCTTAGCCAAGTCAGCACAGCTTCACTGGGTTCAGGGTCTTTCAGGGGCAACCTTTACAGGAGCGATTCTCCTTGCCCAAACTGCTAGTTGGACAGTGGTTCTCATCAAACTTTCTGTCTTACCTTTGGTAAGGAGAAGGAAAGGCTGAGGCAGTTTTCAGGGGAATAATTAAGGCAAACAATATCCAAGCTTTAGTGCTTGGCGCTATCATAAAGGAACCACAAATTAAGGCAGGGATGAAGGAGTTTTCCACACATGTAATTGGTAAGACACACTGGTCTGTTTTCTGTTACTGTGTATGGACGGCACAATGGCCGAGTCTGGGTATTTATTGAGAAAAAATGTTTATTTATTTCACAGTTTTGGAGGTTTAAAGTCCAATCGACATGGGCGGGCTCTGCTTCCACCTGGTGAAGGCCCTGGAGCATGGCATTGTGGCTGGACCAAGTGAAAGAGAGAGGTGTCAGGACAAGACAGGGTCTGAGTAAAGGGAAAGTGAAGGAATCTCTTATAGAAATGGTCTGATGAGAATTGACTCTTTGTCTTGGAAGAACCACTTTGATCCCACAGAGGTCACACCCTCCTCGATGCAAGCACCTCCCACTAGTCTCCACTTCAGAAGGTCCCACATCTCTTATCATCACCACACGGAGAACAGAGCCTTCAACATACGCATCCTTGGGGACACCATATGTATGTCCAAGTCAAAGCAGTATGAAAAAAAGCAGACCCATGGTGGCTGTGGAAGAGAGATGAACTGGTATAAACCAGCCTGTTAGAGTGACTGGCAATGCTGGGTGTCTTAGTCAGGGTTTTTATTCCTGCACAAATATCATGACCAAGATGCAAGTTGGGAAGGAAAGGGTTTATTCAGCTTACACTTCCATGCTGCTGTTCATCACGAAAGGAAGTCAGGACCGAGATTCAAGCAGGTCAAGGAGCAGGAGCCGATTCAGAGGCCATGGAGGGATGTTTCTTACCAGCTTGCTTCTCCTGGCTTGCTCAGCTGACTTTCTTATAGAGCCCAAGACCACCAGCCCACAGATGATACCACTTACAAGGGGCCCTCCCCACTTGATCACTAATTGAGAAAATGCCTTACCGCTGGATCTCATGGAGGCATTTTCTCAACTGAAACTCCTTTCTCTGTGATAACTCCAGCTTGTGTCAAGTTGACTCAAAACCAGCCAGTACACTTGGTAAGGTTGGAGGTGCACATTTCCAAGACTGAGCATTTCCAGACCTCTAGGGGCTCCTAAGACAGGCTCAGGGGTGGCTAGGTCTTAGTGGAGAGCATCCCGGATGTTTGTCAGGAGTGTGGATACTGTATGGACTGTTTCTACAGAGTACCCATAGGAGTAAAGGGGATGACCCAGAGCTCTGTCTTTCAATGTGGGCCATTCTCAAACAGTGTTCAAGGAAAGACTGCATAGTACAGAAGTATAGACAGCATGAAGCCACCAACAAGATGCTTAGAAACAGACAGGATAACCCTGGACACACTAATGCTCTGGGAGACACTGTGCAGTAGGAAGTTACTGATACATTAGAATGCCAAGTTCAGTGCAGTAGGCAGGGATGGTGCTGGGTGGAGATCAGAGGTCAAGTACATGCAGTGCCACAAATATTTTCACTCTTAAGTAAGGAAATCAGACAGAGGCAGCCATGGTGTTTCCTTGGTAATTTTTTTTTTAATACGCAGGAGATGTTTTATAGTAAAAACATCTTTAAAAAAAGGAGAATGGAAGATGTCGGACAAAGCTACCACAGGAGGTTTTCATGGTGGCTGAGAGGTAGGTGTCTGAGCCAGGTGTACTCTGATCCCTGAGGTAGTAGATCCTCAAAATGGGGTAAGCGCAAGGATAGCTGTTAGGATCACATGACCCAGTCCTCAGAATCATGTGCTCATCAGCAGACCTGACATTGGCTCAGTTGACCCAATACCTCACTTTTCACCTAGTTAAAAAAAATAAACAAGCAAAAAAACACCACCAACAACTAGATTTGGCATAAAACATTTGGCTCTGTGCTGTGGAAGGGAGCCTTGCTATGGGGAAGCGTGACCTAGAGGGGACGTGCTGGCGGCTACTCCATCTCCCTCTCGCTCTGAAAGCAAACCTGAGACCAGAAGTAGGTGGAAATCCCTTGCAGTGAGGAGAGATCATCTTCTACCCAAATAGAGTTCTTGTTCCGGACACTTCACCTCTGCCCCTTCCCATGCCATATGCCTTCTGTCCCTTTGCTGGCCTAGGTTTGCAGCTCTCGGGTCCAGTCCTGCATGCACCTTCCTAGCGCTAGAGGGCGCTCTCAGCCCGATTGGAAGAAAATGGCTCGCAGCTCGCCAGTCTGGGACTGGGCCTCGTGCCAGGGGAAAGCTCAGAGAGTGGGTTCGGCTTTCCTGCTGGCTAGGTCAGGGAGGTGACTTGTTGCTCGGGAATACAAAGTTCAGTAAGCCCATCTTTGCTGAAAGAAGGTACGGAATGGGAGATGCGTGACAAAGGTTCCAGGAGGGGATGGAGTGTAGAGGTGGCAAACAATGCCTGCAAAGTAAGAATGGTTACACACACACACACACACACACTACTGCAGAAATATTCCTAGAGTCCAGCCTTTGCAGAAAGAACATTTCCTAGTCTGGACAATGAGGAGGGGGTTCTCTGTTGGATACAGCCTGGGGAGGATTTTCATCCCTAAGTAGGAAACGGGTGAGGGGGGAGGGTCACCAGTCTTCATACCCCAAAGTGATTGTAGGAGGGAGTCACTGGGGCAGTTAGTGTGTAATCATGAAGCAGCTATCACCTGTATGTAAGAATAACCTGTGAGAACACAGGAGACTGGGGCCTCAAGGACATGGTCCTGGACCCACTTTCTATTCAAGGTTCTTTTTAGGGGACCTGATCAAGCAATATTAGTATTTAAGCCAGAGTTGGCTAACTGTTTTTTCCTATGGAGTCAGATAGAAAAGTTCTTAGGTTTTGTGGGCTATTTCTGCCTTCTTCTAGTGAGAGGGGAAACTTGGGGCATTTAGTGAACGGATGGAGCTATGTCCATAAGAACTTTTAAAGGAAGAACTGAGATGGACTTGGCCCCAGGTCAGAGTTTGGTGACACTCTGATGTCAACCAGGCTTCTTTGTTGCCTGTAGCTGACCCAGCCTAGCCACGCCCCATCAGCCAGCCTCAGAACCCTTGCATTCCAACCCAGAGGGGCCTGCCTGAGAATGAGGGCATCTGAAGCAGGAACTGGTGAGGGCATCGTGAGTCTCACCCATTGGCTGTCATTTCCCACGTGTTCACTGTCCAGCTTTTTCCAGAATCTTCTCAAATGTGCCTGAATCAGCCCAACAGCAGTGGGGTAGAATTGCCAGGCACTTCTTCAGTTCCATATTGAGCAGCCCTTGATCTGACATAGCTGGTAAAGGAAGGCTCTCTTGGTGTATTTATCAGCCTAAGCTACATAGAGCACCCAGAGTGGCAGAGGGCAGCTGTGTCCACAGGGACACATGGTACGAGCTAGGCTGGAGAAGGACAGCAGAGGGTTCATCTTCTATAGAAAGTAAGTGGAGCCTCCCAGGGTGTGCCCAGGAGAAAGGATGACAGAGTCCTTTGGACCAGTGGCTATGGACGGATCACAGGAATGCATGAGGTTTTTGACCCTAGTATGAATCTGGCCACTCTGCAGTCTCCTTGATGGAAGAGAAGATGCCAGTAGGGGCCAGGGTGGCATCTTCTGGAGAGGGCTCCGTTCTCCACTCAGGTGGTGTGTATGTAGCTGGATGGCCCCTCAAGGAAGTGCCTTGTGTGGTGTGGAAAAAGACTTGAGTCTAGAGGCTGGGTTTCAGCTGCTGTGGCCTTCACTTTCTGCACTCAGGACATTCTGGTGTACACACTGTCAGTAGAGGTCTCCACAGAGGGTCATCAAGTGACGTGAGATGGCACTCAGGCTGCCCTACACGTAGTCTACCTGCCTTACCGTAGTTCCAAGTACAATTCTGAGGAGCCTCAGGGGTGGCTGAGCAGCACTAGCTATTTCTCTGCAGACGGGCAGTGCCGATCTCAGACAGCCTGCTCCACTGATTCTTCACACAGTCCAGAAAGCCTGAGAAAGAGCAACCCAAGTGCTGAATCTGTTTATTGTTCAGAACCCATAAATGGGAAATACACCCAACAGACATGCTTAAGTTAAAGAAACTGAGTAGGTGCTATGTCACCCTAAGTGGAGTCAGAGGAGGTGGTATGACCCCTAAAGCAAAGATTCAGGTTAAGGTGTCACAGGTGAGGGAGGCCAGCTGCTAGTGAAGGCTAGGAGGGATAGCCGAGACTCTTCATGTCGTTTTCCACTCCATCTTAGCCAGCAAGATTCATTCTGATGGTCCTCACCTCCAGGATGCTGACATGACACCGGTTGCTTTCTGCCTCTGAGAGTGTTAGGGCAGGTGCAGAGAAGCAGCCTGCCCTGCCCTCTGTGCCTCAGACACAAATAGAAATGGCAGAGAGGTGAATTCAGGAACTATGATCTGAGTTTGTGCCCAGAGCAGGGTGACCTGAGGCATGAATCAAACCATTTGTGACTCAGGCTCTCTGCAGAGTGAGGGGTGACCCCAAAGACATGCATCCTCCAGGCTGGCTCTGCCCTCTGGCCCTTCTTTGAAATGTTTACGTGGGCTCTCCCAACTTTCTGTTGAAGTTCTTTGGTAGTCCAAAGGGCCTTTTGGCTCCTCACTTTGTTGTTCTGCATGGTCCAATTTAGGAGCAAGGGCTCACTTAGCATCGGGACATTGTCTAGCCTTAGATTTGCATCTCAGCTCCAGGCTGGCCCATGCCAACAGACTACTTGGAGGGCCTTAAACTCAGTGTGCCCATAGCCAAATTGAGAGTCCTCCTCCCGCTCTTAGGTCTCTCTCCATGTGGTGAAGCTCGGGAGCTGTGACTGCTGTCTGCTGCCTCTGCCTCCCACTCTTCCTTCTGTTATGGCTTCCCTGCTAATCTCTCACACACAGGGCCTCAGGTTGCCCTGGCTCACACGCTCACCAATACAGCAATTCTTTGACTCCTCTCCTCTTGAGAACTGGAGCCCTCCTGATGTCCATGTGTTGCAGGCTGCCTGGTGTTTTTATAACCTTTGCCTAAAAGTCCACTTGAGTCCTTTGGTCTTTTAAAATTGATGAGTTCCCCTCACCTCACCCCATAGGAAATTGCTTTAAATCTTGGTTATCAACTCTTATCGGATATGATTTGCAAATATTACCCCAACTTGCAGTCCTTTTAATCTTGTGACTTACTCTCTGTTGATGTTGAGGCGCTTTTTCTCTTGTTTTTGTAGCATGAGCTTTGGGGTGATATAGAAGAAGTCATAGCCAGCTGGGTGTGCTGGCACATACTTTTGGTCCTGGCACTCTGGAGTCAGAAACAGGTATATCTCCGTGTGTTCAAAGCCAGCCTGTTCTACACACTGAGTTCCTGGCCAGACAGCCTTCCCCTCTTTTCTAGAAGTCTGAGTTGATTTTTTTGTTTCATTTTTCCACATGTGGGAATCTTGTTTCTCCATCATCATTTGCCCACGAGACCATCCTTTTCCTGGGTGTCTTCTTGGTATCCTTGCTAAAAACAAGTTTGAGTTTCTCTCTGAGATTTCTGGTCCACTGGCCTACGCTTCTGTTTCTCGGCCAGGAGTCCACTGTGTCCATGATCCTGGCTTTGTGATATAGTTTTATTCAATGGACTTATTTGGACCCTGGTGATAGGACCCAGGACCTTGTACTTAATGAGCACATGCTCTCCACAGTCACACTCCAATCCCTGTATAAAGTAATCTGAAGTCAGGAGTGTGAAAGTGCTCTGCACTTTCCCCATTGATAATGCCATCTGTGAGTATGGTGTTGGTGCATTCAGGGGATTCAGTTACAGCCCAGTGGAGGGAGGTACTGTGATGGTTGGATATTTGGACCCCATGGGCCCATATATTTGTATATTTAGTTCCCACTTAATGGAACTGTTTGGAAAGGATTGGGAGGTGAGTCCTTTGTTTGAGTAGATGTGGCTTTGTTGGAGGAGATGTGTCGATGGGGGCAGGCTTTGAGATTTCAAAAGCCCACTACAGGCCCAATGTCATGCTCTACTGCTGCCTGCAGATCAGGATGTAAAAGCTCTCAGCTATGCTCCATTGCCTGATAGCTTCCCACTATAGCGATCATGGGCTAACCTTCTGCAGCTGGAAACAAACCCTCTTCTAAATGTTTTATAAGCATTGCCTTGATCGTGCTGCCTCTTCACAGCAGTAGAACACTAACTAAGGCAGATACTTCACCATTTTTTTCCCTTTCTGAGAATTGCTTGGGCTGTTTGAAGCCTTTTTGGTTTTCATATGGGTTTTACAACCCCTTTTCCTATTTCATGAGAATTGCCATTGGGATTTTGGTGGGTATTGTTCTGAATTTGTGGGTTGTTTTGAGTAATATAGGCATTTTGATAAACTCTAATTCTTCTATCCATGATAACAGAGTACCTCTCAGGTAATTATGTGTCCTAGCTTCATTTCTGTTCAGTGATAAAACACCTTGACAAAAGAAACTATGAGGGAGGGAAGCTTTACTTATTTGGTTTCCAGTTCCATTTCAGAAAAGTCAAAGCAGGGACTTACTAGTGACATGCAAGAGAAGATAAACACGTGCATGATTACTTACACTCAGGCTTCTCTCTACACTTGTAGAGCCCAGGATCTCTGCCTAGGGAATGGTGCCACCTACAGGGGCTGCATCTTTCTACCTCAATTAATGTAACTGAGACAATCCCCACAGATATGCTAAAAAAAAAAAAAAATCAACCTCATCTAGGCAATCTTTCATTGAGACTCTCTTTCTGGGGGTTCTAGGTTGTATCAATTAATGCTATTTATCACACTGTGGTCTTTTCAATTTCATCAACAGTTTACAGTTTGGGTGTGGGGTTCTCTCACTTTCTTCATGAAATTTATTCCTTTGTGTCCCACAGTAAGGATTTCTTTTTGTTGTTTGTTTTTGGTTTGTTTGTTTGTTTGTTGTTGTTGTTGAAGTCTTTGGGGTCTTCCCCAATAAGACCATGTCATATACGAATAGAAATAGTTTTACTTCTTCCTGTCCAACTTGGGTACACTTGCTTCTTTTTCATATCTAATTGCTGTTGGTGGCAATTCAAGCTTTATTTTGAACAGAGTGGGAGTGTTGAACAGTGGTGGTGATCATGGGCATCCTTGCCTTGCACAGATCTTAGAAGTAAGCATTCAGCACCTTCCCATTGATAAAGCCACATGTGGGTATGGTGCCGATGCATTCATGGACTCAATTACAGCACAGTGGTGGGCTTGCATGCTGCCAAAGTGCAAAGATGGGGGCTGCCTGCCTAGAGGAAGGACTGGGCATAGGTACAGGGTTTAAGGACAAGTACAAGTTCCCCTCCATTCAGGAAAGAGAGGGTAGAACATTTCAGTTAGGGACAAGAGCAAGGGTAGAGTCCAGGACTCAAAAAGACATGGGCTGAAAAAATGTGGGTGCACTGGCTAGTTTTGTGTGTCAACTTGACACAAGCTGGAGTTATCA
Organism: Rhynchomys soricoides; assembly: GCA_019843965.1. Lineage (NCBI taxonomy): Eukaryota > Metazoa > Chordata > Mammalia > Rodentia > Muridae > Rhynchomys > Rhynchomys soricoides. The sequence goes on along the minus strand of JADRCH010000051.1, from coordinate 2,134,233 downwards.
AAGAGAAAGGAGACTCCCTTGAGGAAATACCTCCATGAGATCCAGCTGTAAGGCATTTTCTCAATTAGTGATCAAGGGGGGAGGGCCCCTTGTGAGTGGTGCCATCCCTGGGCTGGTAGTCTTGGGTTCTATAAGAAAACAAGCTGAGCAAGCCAGGGGAAGCAAGTCAGTAAGAAACATTCCTCCATGGCCTCTGCATCAGCTCCTGCTTCCTGACCTGATTGAGTTCCGGTCCTGACTTCCTTTGGTGATGAACAGCAATGTGGAAAGTGTAAGCTGAATAAACCCTTTCCTCCCCAACTTGCTTCCTGGTCATGATGTTTTGTGTAGGAATAGAAACCCTGACTAAGACAGTGGGGACCACTGAGGTGATTGGGGAACCTTGTGTGGCCAGAGTCAAGGCTGGGAAAATGGGAGGTGACTGGTGGTTAAGATGTTTGGAGTTAGAATTGTTCCTGTCTAAAAGAACTGCAGGGACAAAAATGGAGAAGAGCCTGAGGTTTCCCCTGTGACAGGGGTTTGAGCCAGTGACAGGCCCAAATTGGGATCTAGCTCAAGGGGAGGCTTCAAGGCTTGACACTATTACTGATGCTATGGTGTGCTTACAGACAGGAGCCTAGCATGGCTGCCATCTGAGAGGCCCAACAAGCAGCTGAAAGAGTCAGATACAGATATTTACACCCAACCAGTGGACAGAAGCTGGGGACCCCCATGGTTGAGTTAGGGAAAAGCTGGAAGGAGCTAAGGAGGAGGGCGACCCTGTAGGAGGACCAGCAGTCTCAGCTAACATGGACACCCCAAAATATCTCAGACACTGAGCCACCAACCAGGCAGCATACACCAGCTGATATGAGGCTCCCAACACATATACAGCAGAGGACTGCCAGGTCTGAACTCAGTCAGAGAAGATGCACCTAACCTTCGAGAGACTTGAGGCCCCAGGGGTGGGGAGGTGGGGGCATCCTTGTGGAGACGGGGTTGGAGGAAGAATGGGATGAGGAACTGTCAGAGGGCAGACTAAGAGGGGGATAACGACTGGACTGGAAAAAAAGATTAAAGAATAAAAAACGATGTTTGGGATAAATGAGTAAACTTTAAGGACTGTGAATGGATAAACACTGGCCCACAATTCCATCCATGGCTCTAAGTGAATGTGGGGGTCAGGATGGGCTTGCTGCAAGCATCAAGAAAAAGAGCGAACACCAGGAAGCTACTGTCCCTGGGGGGAAGACATACAGAGCAAACAGAACCTAACCCTCATTGAGGTAAAGCTTTTCCTGCTGGCTGCAAATCATTAGCAGGAAATACAGCTTGTGATTTTCCAACTGTCAAGCTCCCAGGTCAGTGTATTGCATAGTATTGTTGTAGCAAAATGTGACTGAACTAGACGCTTGCCATTTCCTAAGGATAGGTTCTTATTTGCCCATGCCTCCTATGCATGGCATAGTAATGCATTGTTTCCATTTAAAGATGAGACACAAGAGGCTGGGAGAGGTCAGTAGCTTGCTCAGTTTCAAGTCAGGTAATTTAAAAGAAGAGATTGTACCTCAGATAGTCTCTTAAGCCTAGGCTCCTGTCTACACCATTGTGAATGCACCAAACTTCTTTTGTTGGGTCCGGGATGGAAGCCGAGAAAACTCGCTACTGATACAGAAGCTTAAAAATGAAAGCTTGAGTTTTTGAGCACACAGGGCATCTGAACCGAGTCCCCAGAGGGAGATTGGACAACATTTTTATAGGACAGGAACACGAAGCAAGGGGGATAGGGTGGGCTGTTTGCATTGACTGTATGAAAAGCGTTATGTTGCAAAGCTGTATGAATTTCCAGGACTCTCCTTGCTTCTGGACTAGGGTGAGCCAGATGTGGCCTGCCTTTGTCAGAAGACAAAGGAGCCAGGATTGAGGCAATGCAGAAGGCTTCTCTCCTCTTCAGAACAGGCTCCAGTGTTTCAAGCTGGGTGAGTCGAGGGGCTGGGGATTGAGTCCTTGGGGATGAACCCTACTCTCTTTGTCCTATCAATGTTGAATCATGATCTTTATATCAGGGGAATAAATCCCCTTAAGACACTTCTTCATCAAAAGAAGGATCAATGAATTCCCAGGAGAGCATTTGAGTGGGGAGACCACCTTGTGCTTGGATGCTCAGCAAATGTCCTTAGTGTGCAGTTCTGTAGGAGCCAGCTCAGGAGAAAACCATTTCTCACACTAGCCTGAGGGCAAGGGACTGACTTGATAAATGGAAGGGCTTATAGCTACTTAGCCGTTTGGAACCAGCCCTGATAGCCCTAATGAGGCTGTCTCCTAACACTAAAAGAAGCCTCTGGTTCTCAGCTTTTCCCCCCCTAAACTCTGGTGAGAAAGAGTAAGGTGAAAACAGAGGCAGCCTTGCAAGCATGCACTCCCCATCCCCTTTAAAAGTCAGGGTCTCAAGACACCCACTGTGGCCTCAAACTCATGACGAAGGCAAGAATGACGTTGGACATCTGTGCTAAAACATGACTGAGGCAACTTAGGGAAGAAAGGGTTTGTTTAGGTTAGGGTGCCAGAGCGATGAGGCAATCATGGCAGAAAGTAGCAGACATGGTGTCAAGAGCTGATGTTGAAGGCTCACATGCTGGTCTTCAAACACGAAGCAGAGAGAGTGAATAGGAAATAGCACCAGTCTTTACACCATCAAATCCTGCCTCCAATGACATAATTCTTCCAGGAAGGCCATTATTTTCTTAATCCCGCCCCACCAGCAGCACCAGTGCTTCATGCATGCTAGGCAAGTGCCATGACAGCTGAGCCACCTCTCCAATCAAACCATTGATCAACCAAAGCAGGCATAAACCATTGCACCTGGAAGATGCCTGCAGAAATGCACACCATGCCTCCCAGGCTATATGCTCCGACCCTGTGAATAAAGTCTCCACCACAGAGGGGAAGCTGAGCTGTCTTCTGGATACCAGAGTACACCCTGAGAGTTTTAGAAATCTCTTCCACACTCATGTCTCTGAGCCTTTGCGTATACTGTTCCCTCTGCTAGGCCTAATGCCCTAGTTCAGAAATGCTGGTGAATTCCACCTGCCCTCCAGCTGTGCTGTCCCTTCCTGTCAGCTTAGACCACCCTGGCAGCCTAATAGTCACTTAGTCAACCTCTTGTTCTCATGCCCCTGAGCACTCTTTATACCTCGCATGTGTGAATTTTTAGATGGCAGGTGGCATCTGTACCTCTAAAAATGCCCTTCAGCCAAAAGTGATTTATTGGATTTTATAACTGCAAAGACCAGGGGTATGACTGAATTGCAAGATATTCTCTTTTTCTTTCCTTTCTCTCTTCCCTTCCTCTCTCCTCTCCTTTATCTCTCTGTATCTGTCTTTGTCTCTGCCTTTCTGTCTCTGTTTCTGTTTGTCTCTGTCTCTCTGTCTCTCTCTGCCTCTCTGTCTCTCCCTGCTCTCTCTCTGTCTCTCTGTCTCCCTGTGTCTCTGTCTCTTTCTGCTTCTCTGTCTGTCTGTCTGCCTCTCTCTGCCTCTCAGACTCTGTCTGTCTCTGTCTCTTTCTGTCTCCCTCCCCCATTCCCTGCTCTGCTCCTGTCTCTGCTTTGCTCTGTTCCCTGTCCAAGCTTCATTCTCTTCTACTGCAAATAGGGGAAAAAGACTGTAGAGGCAAGCCTCATCCCAGTCCTCAGCCTAGCTTCTTAGCAGAATAACTTTCAGTATGCTGGGCCAGACAAGTGGTCCTTACCACCCTGTATGTGGGGCCATTTCTATACCTCTCCCATCACCAAGGCTGGAAAATTCTGTTTGGAAAGTGGTGCTTCCAAGATCATGACAACCTACCTTAAGCCAAGGTGACTATGGCTAGAACAGGATGGAATGTCTAAACCAGTCCATCCTCAGCTAGCAGTCAGTGCTGGCTGTGTTCTTGAGAATTCAGTTGTCCTGGAGTCCAGAGGATCTTCATGCAGCCTTTCCTCATGGCTCACACTTCTAGTAGTGGGTAGGACATCCCTGGAGAAAGAGAACTGAAACAAGGTCAGACCTAAGTCTAGCTGCATACCTTCTCGAGACCTTGCCACATGCTGTTGCCTAGAACCCAACACACAGCCTCCACCCAGCAGCAAGGGAGTCCGGTGCCATCACTGCTGTTAAGGAGCACCACGATGTCTGTCCAAGGATGACTGGAGCTGACTCTCATGAGAAGGGTGATGGAGACTGCCATGAATGTTGCAGATATGGCCATGTGTATCCAAAATAATGACGGTGGTGTTAAAGGGGAGGGTTGGAGATTTAAACAGCAGTCATCTGGTACTTAGAACACGGTTCAGTGTCTTCACCATGGCAACAGGGCTCACCCCCTTCCCAGCCTCACACCTTTGCTTTCTCTTGGAAAGCTACAAAGCTTTCTCTCTGTGCTACAAGAGCCCTGCTGACTTTTGTGCTTTTTCTCAGGTAAGCTCGTTCTGCCTCTGGGCCTTTGCATAGGCCTGTCTTCTCTTCGAGAGTGATTTGCTTCAGCAAATCTCTCTCATCTCTCTGATTGGCAAGATGCTTTTTTGAAGCAGCTTGTCCCTTCAGTCTTGATACTCTCTGTCTTGCTTCCTGGATAACACTTAGCACTAACCAAAACTGACTTATTTTGAAGTTAAATTGTTACAACTATTATTTTCTTTTTAGTGCTGGGCATTGAACCCTGGACCTCATGCATGCTAATATCATTCTCTATCATGGAGATATACCCTCAGCCCAAACCTCTTATTATTATTTGTCTCTTCTTAGACTCAAGGAGCATGTCTGTGATTCTCCCAAGGCCTAAGCAAGATCTATAGGTTGTAGCTGTGTGCCCGACATGAACAGCAGTTCTGTGGCCATTGGAAACGTTGTTGATCTGGTTCTCTCTTGTTTCACTATGCAAACTCCTTCCATCTATGCCATGCATGTGCTCTACCCTTCCCATTGGCAAGTGCTTGGGTGTCAATGGGTGGAGCTGCAGATTTCTAAAGCATCTGAGAACATACACCATATTGCAAGCCTGAAAGTTCATAGATATCAGTTTTCTGCATGCTTCCATCCATCTATCTGTCCATGTATCTACACTGGAACCTCAGATCTAGTAGTTGTTCAATAAATGGCTGGACTTTGAGCCTATTTCTAACAATCATAGTTCTATTCCAGCATCACGTGGGGCTGCTTTCCAGGATGTCATGGTTGTGATAGAGGTCAGCTCAGGTTTGGAAATCCCCATCTGACCCATCTGAGCTTTGTGGTGACTGATCTTTCTTAAGAGTGGTACTGTTGCTTTCTCAAACACAGGTCAAATTCGGAGAAGCAATAGAAGCCATGGGCAGAGACAAGCAAGCACAAGCTAATGAGCTATCCTATACACTTGGCCAAAGGTCCAGCTTCTTGGGGAAGCTGTTGGGGACTTCTCAGCCAGGAGAAACCATGCTTGAATCTACCCAACCACAAAGCATAAAGAGAGCTCTGCTTATGGTTGAGTGGAGGGTGGTATGGGACCAGGGCAGGTCAGCACCTGGAGGCTGGGATGGTGACACCTTAATGAGATCAGAGACAAGGCCACCAGAGGCAGAGAGGAGAGGCAGGAGTGAAGGGTGACTTTCCAGTTTGTGCTCTAGTACTGGGACAGGTGGTCTGTCTGTCTCCCCCAGCAGAAAGCTGGGAGCAAGGTTAAAGGTGCAAGGACATTTGAGGTTCAGAAGCAAGGGCTCCGGGAGCTACTCAAAAGTGCCAAGTGCTCTGGGTAGAGGGCAAACAGCTGGAATAGGAGGCAACGCCTGCAGGGGAAGGGCAACCTTCAGGTGCTTGCTTTCTTTCCCTTCATCTGAGCTCAACACCACCAGAGAGACAGGAGTATGTTGAGAGACTTGAGTGTGAGAGGTATGCTAAACCCGGGGAACACTGCTCTCTTTCCACTTTTTCCCCACAGGCTCCCCCTTTCCTTCTCCAGTTTGGGTTCTTACAGCTTTAGTTTCTGTGAAACACATCGAATCACCAGCCTCCTCCAGCCCCCCGCCCCTTCAGTAAACTGAGCACGTCTAAAATTAGAAAAGGAGAGAAAGAAGGGGTAGTCTTGTGGAGGTCTGAGTGCGGCTGAGTCTCAGGCGTTAGGGGAGGAGGTGAGATTAGGGGCTACTGTCACCCGATCACCTTCTGGGTGACTCTCCCAAATCCTTGCGCATCCAGGAAGGAGACCTTTTTATCTATCCTTCTGGGAGAAGAAAGCATGGACCAGAAAAGCTGCGTAGAGAATTCAGGGTCCTGTGACCCAGAATAGGGGTTCGTGACGAGGTTGTGACATCGAAGACCCCTTATCCGCCAAGCTTCTGGTTTGTCTAGAGGCCTCTGCGATCCACCTCTCCACCCAGTGTTGGTCCAGGAGAGACACCTGGTGTTTGGGAGGAGCTAATTTCTGGGCTTGGGGTGAAGATGTGGCACTGGAGCCACTCTCGAACCTGTATGTGGCCTCTAAAGTTGGAAGAAGATAGCAGAGAGTCACGATGCCAGGGCGCAGGTGGGAGGGCGCGTGGGTCGCAGACGCGTGGCTGATAGGGGCGGGCGCGCGGGACGTGGCCGCCACCGCGCTAGAGAGATCGCCCGGTGCCCGCGACTCCGGACCCCGCCCCCGTTGGCGGCCGCCCTGCGTTTCTCCGACTCAGAACCAGACGCAGCGGCAGCCGCCGTCCGGATCACAGCCCCGGGGGCCTGTGGGCACCGGTCGCTTTCTGTCCCACCGTGGGAACCAGAGGCGCGCAAAGCTGTCACCACTACGGATTTCCAAGCAGTGCAGGGTGAGCGCCTCTCGGGTCCGGGAACGGTCAGCTGCAGGGCCCTGAGCACCCTCTGGGGTGCCCGATGGGGTCTTCTGAGGGGCGCAGGGGCGAAGTTGGGACCGCACGCAGCGAGCCCGAGCTACCCAGAGCGACATGCTGCCTCCTGGGCGCAACGGCACTGCTCACCGGGAGCGGCTGGGGTTGCAGAGGCAACTGGAGCAGGTAGACTCCCCCAGGGGCTCGGCAGCCCCGCTGGGACCTGCGCAGGTGGTCACCGCTGGTCTCCTGACTCTCCTAATCGTCTGGACCTTGCTCGGCAACGTGCTAGTGTGTGCTGCCATCGTCCGCAGCCGTCACCTGCGCGCCAAAATGACCAACATCTTCATTGTATCCCTGGCCATCTCAGACCTCTTCGTGGCATTGTTGGTCATGCCCTGGAAAGCTGTGGCTGAGGTGGCTGGGTACTGGCCCTTTGGGGCATTCTGCGACGTCTGGGTGGCCTTTGACATCATGTGCTCCACTGCCTCCATCCTGAATTTATGTATCATCAGCGTTGACCGTTACTGGGCTATTTCCAGACCCTTCCGCTATGAGCGCAAGATGACCCAGCGTGTAGCCCTGGTCATGGTGGCTCTGGCCTGGACCTTGTCGATCCTCATCTCCTTCATCCCAGTCCAACTCAGTTGGCACAGAGGCAAGGCAGGCTCCAAGGGCCGAGAGAGCCTGCTGTCCAATGGAACACCTTGGGAGGAAGGCTGGGAGCTAGAAGGGAGAACGGAAAACTGTGACTCCAGCCTGAACCGAACCTACGCCATCTCCTCTTCGCTCATCAGCTTCTACATCCCGGTGGCCATCATGATCGTGACCTACACACGCATCTATCGCATTGCACAGGTGCAGATTCGCCGGATCTCCTCTCTAGAGAGGGCAGCTGAGCATGCTCAGAGTTGCCGGAGCCGTGGGGCCTGTGAACCTGACCCCAGCCTGCGAGCGTCCATCAAGAAGGAGACCAAGGTATTCAAAACCCTGTCGGTGATCATGGGGGTCTTCGTGTGCTGCTGGTTGCCTTTCTTCATCCTGAACTGTATGGTTCCTTTCTGCAGCAGTGGAGATGCCCAGGGCCCAAGGACTGGCTTCTCTTGTGTCAGCGAGACCACCTTCGACATATTCGTCTGGTTTGGCTGGGCCAACTCCTCCCTCAACCCCATCATCTATGCCTTTAATGCAGACTTCCGGAAGGTGTTCGCCCAGCTGCTGGGGTGCAGCCACCTCTGCTTCCGGACCCCAGTGCAGACGGTAAACATCAGTAATGAACTCATCTCTTACAACCAAGACACGGTCTTCCACAAGGAGATCGCTGCTGCCTATGTCCACATGATACCAAATGTGGTGTCCTCTGGAGACAGGGAGGTGGGAGAGGAGGCGGAGGAGGAGGAGGAGGAGGGGCCTTTCGATCACATGTCTCAAATCTCTCCAACAACGCCAGATGGTGACCTGGCTGCTGAGGCTGTCTGGGAGCTTGACTGTGAGGAGGAGGAGGTTTCCTTAGGCAAAATCTCACCTCTCACCCCCAATTGTTTCCATAAAACTGCTTAGAAACACCCTCGTGGGCATACACAATTGTGGCCATATTTACAAGCATGCCCAAATGCGCACGCATGCACAAATGCGTGTGCACACACACACAAATACACTCCCAGTGTGCATATGCTTTCTGTAGCCCTGCTGCATAGAAACCAAACGATTCTTAGCTGAGAAAATGAGCTGAGGCTGTTGGAATAAACTCAGCTATTCTGGACAAAGAAGAGAGGCCGGTTTAGATGAGAAAGTGGAACCTGCTCCTTTAAGAGTACACCTCAACTTACCCTTTCTAACAAAGGCTTGTTCTGTGACTTGCACCTGGGTTGCTTTTTAAATGACAGGTCTGAGTGGCAATTATTGGTGCGGGCTGTGACTTTCTAGGGACTTGGGTCTGTAGCCCTGTGCTCTGGCAGCTGCTTTAATGCAAGTTGAGGGGTCTTTCCTGTGACCAGGATTTCTTCCCGTTTTATTGTGGTTTTTTATAAGCACACAGTACATTCGTTTGAGGCTGGGGGGTAGTCACCTTTGCTTTGCCAGTTGGTGCTCAGTGTTACTCCTAGAGAAACCACAAGTGCCAGTGCTCTTGAAAGACAGCTGGCTTTTGGAGTACACATTTGTTTTCTGAGCAGCTTTGCTTAAGGAACACGCAGGACAAAGGGCCTTGAGGAACTGCTGACTTCTTAGCGTTCTTTTTCTTAGTCAGTCACACCTTCAGGACACACTGAAGACTAGATTCACCTCCACAGTATTAGATGTGGGATTCTCAAGCCTAAAATGTGATTAGTTTTGATTTGTCTTTTGGAACTGTCTTCTAGAATTACAGGAGACGATGTCCTCCTTGCTAGACAGATACTCTTGGCTCATCGGAAAGACCACCTAACATAACTAACCCATCTTCTCCATCTCTCATCTGGGGTGTTTCAGAAGTGACATGGCTTCAGTAAACCACATTTTCTAGGGTCTTTTAGATGTGATATGCTTCAAAATGCTTCAAAACTGAAATCCTGCTTTGAAGCAGATGAGTCTCTTTGCAGGCAATAGCAAACGGAATGAACTTCAGTCTACATTCGGAAAGCCAGAGATAACACATGACTGAATGAACTTGTAGGGTGAGGGATCCCGGAGGAGCCCACCTGTCTTTTTGCTTTTCCCTTCCAGCACAGAGTACAGCAACGTTTTCTTTATTCCAGTACGATTTTATTAGACACCAATGTAAAAAAAAATTAAAAAGTAGCGAAAGCAAATGAAATATGCATATGTTAGTTCCTACATGACCCTGCTCCAAAAAAAAAAAAAAAAAAAAAAAAAAAAACCAGTTTCTTAAGGACAGTTCAATTAATTTTGGTTTCCTTATGGATAAATGGATTATGATTCTTCTGAACAGCCGTATCTTATTCCCTGTAAAATGTGCAGTTCCTGTCACATCATGCTTAATAAATGTTGGTTGAATGAATCATTTCTGGAATGGTGAGGCTGAAAGCAAACCTTTCTGAGTATATTGAGTCCCATGATCTTTGTCAAACTGATCCTGGCATCTGAGGTCTGTGTTCAGGTTTTGACTTCTTGCAAGCCCACAGCTAAGCAGATCGCTGGGGCACAGGTAGGGGCTGGGAAATGTACACTGGGAAATGTGTCATGATTCAGAAGGTGGCTGCACAATCCTGAATGAGCCTCTGGCCTTCTCTGAGCCTCATTCTCTGGATGCATTTGTAACTGGAAGGACCTCATCATTAGCTTTGAAATGATGTGATGATCACAGGAAGAGTCTGGGAAACACAACAAACTCAGGTTCAATGCTTATTTCCCCTCTAGAACTTGGGAGAGCTTTTTCTGAACACCATGAATCCCAAGTGTGCAAACATCATTTCCCAGTGTCTTTGACCTTGAGAATCCTTGTTGGTTGCAACTTCTATTTCTCTCTTTCTCTCTGCAGACTTCCATTACAGGAGCACAGTTTGAGAAACTTGGAAAGTTAGAAATTAAGAGATAACAATTTTATTTTATAGAACAGGTAGTGGTAAGCCAATATGAGGGGAAATGTCTCAGTTTAAAGAGGTCTGTGTTATATGAAACCCATTTCATGAGGACTGTGGAACCCCCTTCTTAGTCATCACTTCTCCTGTGTACTGTTTCCACATGCTTAGCACAATCAATCTTACTGGGAATTACACTCACTTGTCAGATTCTCTGCTGTCTTGGAACCTATTATTAGTGGGTTCAGGTAAGCTCATATTCTGTTGCCTTGGACCATTGCCACTGTGACACTCATCAGGCAGTGGTAAAGGCTATAACACACAAGAAAAAGAAGTGGCTACATTTAGGGTAATCAAAGGTGGTGTCTCTGAAGGGGAAGAGCTAGCTGTTTGGGTAAAGGGAATGGCAGGTGCCAAGGTCTGGAAATGAAAAATGCTCTGCTAAGTCAGAGAAGAGAAAGGAGGTCAGTATGGCTTGGAGACCATAGATCAAAGGATGTGTGCCAGTGTTTGCAGCAATCATGGTTCAGTAATTGTATAGAGCTTGTGACTTTCATGTCCCAGAGTAGGTGTTTTTGTTAGGTGATTTTACAGATGCAAATGTGAAGACATTAGTAGGTGAGGCAGCCTACCTGCACTCACACAACTTATGGATAGCAGAATGAGACTGGAACCCAGACAATCTGGCCACTGGGTCTTTAATCCTGTGTGTGTGTGTGTGTGTGTGTGTGTGTGTGTGTGTGTGTGGTGTATGTACATGTGTGTGTAGGTGTACTCTGTGTTTGGGGATCAGAGGCTCACATTGTTGGAGTGTTGCTTCTCCTAACTTAAGGTGAGAGAAGATCTCTCACTGAGTATAAGGAGCTGATTTGACTAGACTACATGACTGGTGAGTCTCCCAGGATCCTCCTGTTGCAGATATTCATTGATTTTATCTGGGTTCTGGAAATCTAAACTCAGCTCCTCATTCCTACACAGCAAGCATTTTACCCACAAGGCCTTCCTTCTACCCTGAGGGTCTTTAATCTTAACTGTTCTTCAAGGTAAGGGGCTTCCAGGAAGTTCAGCACATTCAATTCTTAGCTCCTATATTAACAGACCATCCCACTTGGCAAACCATCCCTGTCACCTGCTCAACAATGGAAATAGAAGTCATAAGAGCACTGGATAAGGAAGGCTAAGTCTTCCCTTGGATGGGCCATGTGGAAAGGTTCAGCCTTTAGACAGTCTTGATAGTTCAGAGATTTGTGGGAACATGCTTTTCAACCATGACTTGTCAGGGATAACAAATCTACTCCAGTGTATAACTCAACTTGGTCTCATCGCTGGAGTCCTGTGATGTTCAAGACTCTGGGGCTACATTCCATCTGGTAGCAATAAGGGGCTGATTGATAAACAGTGTCTGTGACGGACATGGAAGATGAGAAAAGTGCTATGCTGTAAGCAATTGCTAGTCTAGGTCTACCAGTTGTCCCTCCCTTGTGTGCCTCTTGGAACTATCAAAGGTTAAAATATAGGTGTCAGAAATCTACTCCAAAATGGTTGAGTGCTATTTTTTGAGGCTCAAGGGCTAAGCTTTAAGTTTTTCAGTGTGCTTGTCTGTGTAGACACACCTGAGGAAAAGCTTGGGCTGCACTTTCATTGGGTGTGCTTCAAATCTACGTGCCTTGGTCCAACCTTGAAGGGTCCAGCTACAATATTGCATGGGCTCTGATAGGTGATGATGTTGTCTGTGAACTCCTAGGCCTCTAATTAACTTGAATTATTCCTAGACATTCTGCTACACAAGAGAATTTGAAGGAGGAGAGATGGCTCAGTCAACCAAGTACTTTCTGAGCTAGTTTAAAGAGTTTCAGTCCTGTACCTGCCTCAAAGCTGGGAGGGTTGGGATGCTTCTGTAACTTCATGTCTTTAGTGGATGGAGAGAGGTGGATGCCTAGGACTCACTGGGGCTCACTGTATAGCCAGCCTAACGGAATTAATGAGTTCCAGACCAGTGAAAGACACTGTCTCAAAACTTGAAGAGAGAAATTGAGGAAGATACCCAGGGCTGACCTCTGGCTTTCACATCCATGCATGTGTACCTTGTGGTTGATGATGTAAATAAACAAACCAGCTCAAACCCAATGCCCAAGTATCCAGAAAGCCCTCACTGATGGAGAGCTCTGGGGGTGCTTTTCCTCAAGGTGAAAATCAGTAGGTGAAGCTAGAACAATTTTTCTTTGATTTCTCATTTGTAAATCAGGAATGCAAAAAAAAAAAATCAAAAAACAAAAACCCAGGCATGTAGTAGGTATCTAATAAATATTTATGTATAAATTAATTGGCGAAATAAGAAAAAACACCAAAATGTTTGTCACAGATCCATGATAAAGTAAGAAGGCTATGGAAGCCAGTCCCTGCAGGTCCTCTACTTTATATATGTATTCTGGATATTTGAGAGCTGTGAGAGTTCGAATTCCAAATGTCCACATAGGCTTATGTATTAAAGCCTTGCTCCCTGCTCATGGGGTTCTGGGAAGTGGTGGAAACTTTAGAACATGGAGCCTCATTGGAGGAATCAGATCATTGCGGGTGTGCTATGAAGGGTACGCTGGACTCTGGATTCCTCCTTCTTCATTTCCCAACTTCCATGAAGTGAGCATTTCTGCTCTACCACGTGTTCTCATTAAGATGGCTTGCCTAGACATAGGTTCAAAGTGACATGTGAATGACCATGCACTGAAACCTCTAAACTGTAGCCTAATCAATCATTCCAATCATTCCTCTATGATCTCCCTCCCTCCCCCGTGTGTGTGTGTGTGTGTGTGTGTGTGTGTGTGTGTGTTCATGCATGTGGCTAGAAGACAACTTCAGAGACTCAGTTGTTATCTCCTTTAAGAGCGAGTTTCTCACTGGCCTGTAGCTCACCAATTAGGCTAGGCTCTCTGGTCAGTGAGACCCGGGGATTCTTCTGTCTCTGCTAGCACATGCCACCATGCCCAGTTCTTTTACATGAGTTCAAGGATTGAACCCAGGTCCTCAAGCTTATGTGGCAAGCACTTCACAGACTGAGCCATCTCCCTAACCTAAAGTAAGTCCTCTTAGACATTGTCTGCTTCGGAACTGACTAACTGAGCTTGTGTCTCTTTAGTTTCACAGGCTCATAGATGGAGAGAGCCCTTACCCAGGTTGTTATGTGGCAGGTGTTACTACATAGAAGCTTCAAAAACCGAGTTGCCCACGTCTTTCATTCTTGGATGCAGAACAGTTCCCCAGAGGGATTGAAACATTTTTTTAAAGGTGATTAAATTGAATCTGGATCTTTTGGCTCCCAGTATGCTTCTTCTGTGGTACAGTGAGACCCAGTTTAGACTGAGTGCTATCTGTTGTTGGTGGATTATACACAGATAGGCAAGGGCTTTAGCCTGCTTATTAATTCTCTATTGGAAGCAGCATGGTGGACAATAATTTACAACTGACAAATGCTAGCTCTGAGGGAGGCAAAACAGCATCTCAAAGGCTTCTTTTGTATGTGTGTATTTCATGAAAGACACCAGGCATTTCTGTGTTAAGTGCCAGGAAGCTGACTTCAAAGAAGAGCTTGGGGAAAGGTGGATTTTAAAATTATATTACAGTCTCAAAAATAAAATAAATTTAAAAAATAAAGAAAAATGTATTGAAACAAAACACAGGGCACTAGCCTTTTTCTTCTATGAGGTCCTTATGCAGGCTGGGTGGCACTCCCGGTGATGTGGGAACTTGCTGTTCCACTCTATTCTGGTAAGTGACTCTGACACCCCCAGAAGCACAGAGCAAAGATCAGAGTTGGGGCTAAAAGACTTGGGTTCCAATTTTAGTGACTGTAAGGAAACAATTCAGTGTTCCAGTGTCGTCTGTTCCTCTCCCGTCATGAGAACTATACCACTCTCATCCCATATCAGGTTGTATACCCTATCAGATACCACACTGGGACTGATACGGTCATCTCAGTGAGCCTCCATGCTAGCCCTTTAAGAGGTCTTAATACAGGAATATGGGGCTATCTTTAAGAATGTCTCTTAGTGGACTTACCCCAAAGGCCCAGAAACTCAAAAGCTACCCAAATTGCCCTTAGCTACTGGCTTTTGGGTTCTTATTTTACAAATTTGAATGGAATTCAGGGCCCACAGAGGGTGAGGTTTGGAAAGAGTTATGAGAGACAGAAGTCAGAGCTCCCATGTGGCAGGGGGATCTTGGGGTGGAGTAGCATTATGAGTCACTGCCTTGGGGTTAATAAAGCTTTGCTGGATGGAAGAGGGGGGGTAAGAATGGAGCTCGTAAGACCAGTTTGTGTTCTAGGTGTAAAGGTGCCTCAGAGTTTCTGTCAAGCTCTCAGCATGGTTTCCATCAAAGGGAACTCCTTCCAGACATCCATTCTGGCATCCCTGACTTCTGGCCAGATGTTTTGGTCTAAACACTTCTGGCACCTCTGGTTTCCTGACATGATGAGGCTCGAGGACAGTTCCGGGGAAAGGAAGGGGTATAGACAGAGAAGAGGGACAGAGAAGGACATAAAGAGAGAGAAGAGAGAGAGAGAGAGAGGGGAAGAGGCCAGCTGGGAACACGTGGTGAGAAAGAGAGAATAGGAGATAGACAGAGTTGGGGTAGCCGAGCATTCTCTCCAGGTAGGTAGCTGTTGGGTGGAGACTAGAAGAACTGTCCGTAAGCCAGTACATTATTTCTCAACCACATGGAGTGAGGATGTAAAACCATTCCAGGTTTTGCCACTCTGAGATTCTTGCATCACTCTCATTCTCCAAGCCTCAAGCACATTTCTGTTGAATCACCCAGTCTTGCAAAGCTGGAAGGGCAGAGCCATTTACGCCCTCTGACGTCAGACATGGAGATACAGGAACTGAGGTTTGACCTGCTGGGCTTCAATCTTTCTTCGATCCGGTATTGCATTATCTCCTTTACTGCCTTTTAAACAGTAATCTGTGTTCTGTACCATTGTATGATGGAACGGTGTGATTTGCGTTTTGATCTAACAGGGTGTTACAACTCCATGATTGCCTCAAGTCTCAGGAAAGACTTGGAGTTCAGACTTTAGAAGTTGGACTAGATGCATTTTGCATTATAATATAGCCATTGGCCTATGGGGGACAGGGATTGGGATGTGGTTGAATGAGAATGTCCCCCGTAGGTTCATAGGTTTGAATACTTGGTCCTTAGTGAAACTGTTTGGGAAGGATTAGAAGGCAAGGCCTTGTTGGAGGAGGTGTGTCTCTGGGGATGGGCTTTCAAGTTTCAAAACACTCATATCATTCCCAGTGTGCTCTTTCTTTCTTTCTTTTTTTTTTTTTTTAATTTCATAATATAATTAAAGCATTTCTTTTTTTTCCCTACTTTATTTACATTTCAAATGTTTCCCCCTTTCCAGATCTCCCCTTTGGAACCTCCTTATCCTCCCCCCTTCCCCACTTTATTTACATTTCAAATGTTTCTCCCTTTCCAGATCTCCCCTTTGGAATCTCCTTATCCTCCCCCCTTCCCCTGCCTCTATGGGGGTATTCTCTCACCCACCCACCCACCCACTCTGGTCTTCCCTCTTTGGCATTCTCCTATACTGGGGGATCTAACATCCTCAGGCCCAAGGGCTTCTCCTCCCCCTGATTCTAACAAGACCCTCCTCTGCCGCATATGTGGCCAGCACCATGTGTATTCTTTGGTTGGTGGATCAGTCTCCAGGAGTATTGGGGGGCAGTCAGGCCAGTTACCACTGTTGCTGCCTCCCTGGGGATGCAAACTCCCTCAGCTCCTTCAGTCTCTTCTCCAAGTCCTCCATCTGGGACCTCACACTCCTCCTTACTGTTGCTGTGAAGTGACTCTTGGGTGTTTCGAACTTTTGGGCTAATAACCACTTAACAGTGAGTATATACCATGTTCATTCTTTTGTGACTGCGTTACCTCGCTCAGGATGATATTTTCAAGTTCCATCCATTTGTCTGTGAATTTCATGAAGTCATTGTTTTTAATAGCTGAGTAGTATTCCATTGTGTAAATGTACCACATTTTCTGTATCCATTCCTCTGTGGAGGGACATCTGGGTTGTTTCCAGCTTCTGGCTATTATAAATATGGCTGCTATGAACATAGTGGAACATGTGTCTTTATTACATGTTGGAGCATCTTCTAGGTATATGCCTAGGAGTGGAATAGCTGGGTCCTAAGGTAGTATTATGTTCATTTTTCTGAGGGTCTGCCAAACTGATTTCCAGAGAGGTTGTATCAGCTTGCATTCCCACCAGCAAGGGAGGAGTGTTCTTCTTTCTCTACATCCTCCCCAACATCTGCTGTCACCTGAGTTTTTGATCTGAACCATTCTGACTGGTATGAGGTGAAATCTCAGGGTTGTTTTGATTTGCATTTCCCTGATGACTAAGGATGTTGAACATTTCTTTAGGTGCTTCTCGGCCATTCAAGTTTCCTCAGTTGAGAATTCTCTGTTTAGCTCTCTTCTCCATTTTTTGATAGGGTTATTTGGATCTCTGGAGTCGAGCTTCTTGAGTTCTTTGTATACATTGGATATTAGCCCTCTATTGGATGTAGGATTGGTAAAGATCTTTTCCCAATCTGTAGGTTGCCATTTTGTCCTATTTACAGTGTCCTTTGCCTTTGTAATTTTGTAAGGTCCCATCTGTCGATTCTTGATCTTAGAGCACAAGCCATTGGTGTTCTGTTCAGGAACTTTTCCCCTGTGCCCATGTGTTCCAGACTTTTCCCAACTTTCTCTTCTATTAGATTCAATGTATCTGGTTTTATGTGGAGGTCCTTGATCCACTTGGACTTGAGCTTTGTACAGGGAGATAGGAATGAATCAATTCGCAATCTTCTACATGTAGACTGCCAGTTGAACCAGCACCATTTGTTGAAGATGCTGTCTTGTTTCCACTGTATGGTTTTAGCTCCTTTGTCAAAGATCAAGTGACCATAAGTGTGTGGGTTCATTTCTGGGTCTTCAATTCTATTCCATTGATCTACCTGCCTGTCACTGTACCAGTACCATGCAGTTTCTATCACTATTGCTCTGTAGTACAGCTTGAGATCAGTGATTCCCCCAGAAGTCCTTTTATTGTTGAGAATAGTTTTTTCTATACTGGGTTTTTTGTTATTCCATATGAATTTGAGAATTGCTCTTTCTAAGTCTATGAAGAATTGAGTTGGGATTTTGATGGGGATTGCATTAAATCTATAGATTGCTTTCGGCAGGATGGCCATTTTAACTATATTAATCCTGCCAATCCGTGAGCATGGGAGATCTTTCCATCTTCTGAGGTCTTCTTCGATTTCTTTCTTTCAAAGACTTGAAGTTCTTGTCATACAGATCTTTCACTTGTGTGGTTAGAGTCACACCAAGATATTTTATATTGTTTGTGACAATTGTGAAGGGTGTTATTTCCCTAATTTCTTCCTCAGCCTATTTATCCTTCGAGTATAGGAAGGTTACTGATTTGCTTGAGTTAATTTTGTATCCAGCAGTGTGTTCTTTCTACCTGTTGCTTGTGAATCATGATGTGAGTTCACAGCTAAATCTGCCACCATGCCTTTGTTCTGTCATCATGAACTCCAACGAATCCTCAGGAACAATAATCCCACTTTCTTTTATAAGCTTCCTTGGTTCTAGTGTTTTGTTACAGCAATAGAAAAATAACTAAGAAAATGGCCCGGCTTAGCTTTTTGGAAAGCCCAGTGCCTAGATTTTGATACTTGTCCCCAATATCTACTAACAAGTGACTAATGCTGCCATATGCCTGAGTCCTAGAACCTCAGGAAGAATGTCTCATGCACAGGCATTCATTCTTGTTTCTTCTTGAGCCTTTTCATCATGAATAATTATTTTAGGTTAATTGCTTTTTATGACATTGTCATCTTAAAGCCATCCCCCAGACCATAGACAGTTTTCATCTCTCTTGGCTGTTTGTTGCCACTAAGGCTGGTCTGTGGCTCTTAGAAACTAAGGGGGTCTGGTTCATCTAGAAGTAGTAAGTTAAAAAGAGGAAGAATGGGATCACAGATGTGTCAGAGGAACATGTGTCCCTTCTAGGATGAAAGTCTCATCTTCTAGGGTGGATCCTCAGTCCCTAGCAACATCTGTCTCACCTGCGCTCAAGGTTCTGGAATCTTTTAACAAAAGCTTGGGGGAATTTATCCCTTGCATGAGAGACAGACCTGTTGAGGGAAGGTGCTGTGCATGCCTAAATGCTTACTGCTGTACAAGTGATCAATTCAAAACTCTGTTCCCTTCCCTTCTCATGAGTCCCAATAGCCACCTTCCTGAGACATTGCCTGTGAGCCCCTAGCTAAGGAAACTCCTAAGGCCTGGATCTCTCACATGGAGAGATAAGTTTACATCAAAGTAAATGTTGGCCATATGCAACCCGTGCCCCACCCTCCCACTGCCTCCTGCCTGATGACTCAGAGAGCCAGGTGTAGTCTCCTGCTGTGAACGCTTCCTCATCCTCACACAGGTGTTTGAGAAGAGACCCCGCTTCTGCCATATGGGCTCTGATTCCTCTCTTCAAAGTCTTCACCATTCTCTCTCTGGTGCTGAGGTCTGAGAACTCTCTAGAACCCCCACCACACTGTGTCTGTTTACTCTGTCTGTGGTGTAAATGCCTTATCCCTGTCTTAGTGTCTGTCTTGAACCTGTCTCCAAGACCTTTTATTTTGTAGCTAGAGTCTATCAACCTGAAGGAAGGTAGCATGTGAGCAGGTGGAAATGTGTGGAAAAGGTGTGGGAACTGACCCGTGGGAAGAAAGGAGGCTGATTTTCCCATCACTGTGAAGTGACACAATGACACAATTCATCTCTAGAAATAAACATTTAACTAACCAATGCTGATGAATTTTCCTTGGCAACTTTTTTTTTTTTTTTTTGAGTAAAATCACTGAGCTAATTAAATGCATTGATAGATTTCATTTGATGCAATTAAAGACATTTTCTGTGTTATAGTCTACTTTCTTTTTTAAAAAATCTCACTAAATTTATTTTTATTGAAACAATCTTTCCTCCCAAAACTTTACAATGAAGAAGATTGGATAGTGAGTCAATTACCCCTCCAGATGAAGTTTCATCAATAGCTTTCCTTTTCTTCTTGAGGCAGGTCTCACTGTATAGTCCTGGCTGGCCTGGAACTCACCAGCATCTTTTGATACTGTAGTTGGGAAGGAAGAATGGAGTTCTGGCAATTGCCCATCTAGTTTTGAGGCCGTCAGTTTTATGTGTTGTTGCTGACATATATCAGTAATATTCATTACTAATCATTTTAGAAGGTAGCAGGTTGGATTCATTGTTTTAGCTGATCCATGAGAAATTCATGCATAAATTTCAGGTCCCCCGGGATGTGTCTGTCGGAAACTCAGTTCATCCATATGTTGCCAGTGGGTAGAATATTGGGTGATAATTGTTCATGCTGCTTCTGGAGCTTGTTACCAACAGAATCAAATTACACCATAAGAGATGTGGGCTTTCACTTGGGCTTCTGGGTACAGAAAGCAGAGAGTGCTATGAGTCTATGGTTATGAAGCACAGCTCTTAACACTTAGCACCCACCCACAGACTGAGTCTTTGCTTCCGGAACTCGTCTACGGAGAGTAACAGCCTATGAGGTCTGATAACTCGGAGAGCCTCCATTTTTATCTCCTTACCCTCTCCCCCTTCTCTTCCTCCCCCCTCAGATTCTAGGGCAGTTCGTTGCAAGTCCGGGTTGTGAATTGCAGTTTGGTCCTATAGCTCATTTTCTGTCTCTTGACCCAAACTGTATAACATTTCTTATGTCTGAACCTCTGCTTTCTACATGTAGCCTGGTTGTTTGTTTGTAGCCCTGGAGTACAGACAGAATGGAGAGCCAGGTACATAAAGGAAGTCAGAACACGGAGGCAGTGGAGGCTGGATTCTAAGATTCTGAACACCAGTCCAAAATATCTGGATTTTTTTCTGGAGTTAGAGGGCACCAAAGTCATTTACTGGGACAGTGACCAGTAACCAGAAGTCTACCTCAGACAGGTAATCAGTTAACCATGTGGAGGATTCAGGACGTGCTGTGTTTTCCTCTTGTCCAACTGTGTAGCGGGATGAGAAGAATCCCATGAGCTTTAACTTTTTTTTTTTTTTGCTTTGTCTGTTGAGGCCCAGGTTAGCCTTAAACTCACTGTCTAGTCAGGGGTGACTTTTGTCTAAATGTTTCTATTGCTGTCATTGCTTGACCAAGAGCAACTTGGGAAGAAAAGTTTATTTCAGTTTAGACTTCCAGGTCACATCCATCACTGAGGGATGTTGGGTCAGGAACTCAAGCATGGCAGGAACCTCGAGGTAGGAATTGATGCAGAGGCCATGGGGGAGTGCTGCTTACTGGCTAGTTCCTCATTACTTGTTCAGCCTGCTTTTCTTATTATGATTTAGGGCCAACTGCCCAGAGTTAGCCACACACACAGTATGCTGGCCATCCTGTATCAATCATTAATCAAGAAAAT
Source organism: Rhynchomys soricoides (assembly GCA_019843965.1). Classification (NCBI taxonomy): domain Eukaryota; kingdom Metazoa; phylum Chordata; class Mammalia; order Rodentia; family Muridae; genus Rhynchomys; species Rhynchomys soricoides. The sequence continues at coordinate 2,113,413 of JADRCH010000051.1, read as the reverse complement.
ACCACAAAGACTTGCCTACAGGCTACTCTGGTGGTTTAAATTTCTCAGTTGAGATTTGTTTTTCCAAATAATGCTAGTTTGTGTCAAGTTTGTAAAACCTAGCCTGCATAATTGACTCCTTGTAAGCTAGATGCACAAATAGGTCACTATTCAGCTATAATCTTTCCTTGATCATTTGTTCCCAAGATGTCATATTAATATTACAATTCAAGCAGGATAACTTACTTTAAAAGTTCCACAGTCTTTAAAAATTCAATCTTTTTTCAAAAAACTAGAGTTCAAAGCTCAAAGTTTATTTCAAATATTCAAAGTTTCTCAACTACGGATTCCTGTACAATCAAAATAACAAGTTGAATATTTATTCCAAGAGGGAAGAGCCAGGGCACAGTCATAGTCAGAGCAAAGCAAAACCAAACTCCAACAGTGTGAAGCTCCGTACCACAGTTTGGGAACTCACAAGCTACTGGGCAAGAGCTCCATTTCTCCAGCTTTGCCACTGGCAGCACATGTGGCTTGTCTCCTAGGCTCAGGCCAGCTCCACCTACAGCTGCAGCTATCTTTGGTGGTTGTCCCGTGGTACTAGCCTGTCCAAAATGTTGGGGTCTCCACTAAAACCTTTACCAATCTTCTCTCCTGGCATTTCTTCAGGGACTCTGACCCTACCACATGAAACCAAGCCTCAATTTCTCTGCAGAACCACTTTAATCCTGGGCCTTTGACTGTGATTGTGGCTGCATCTTCACCAATGGCGTCTCACAGTGCTGAGCCTATGTTTCTATCCCAACCTCCATGCCTTCAAGACTCTTTCTACCATGTCTACCTTGGAGACTCTGACACATTACCACCTTCAGCCACAAGAACAAAGTGCAGCTTCAGCTCCCTCTGGACTACAGCTCCTGTTTGCTGACCCTGAAGAAACATGTTCCAGGAGCTTTTGCCTTAAAGATGCTGCTCTCTTCTTAATGATAGCTGATTCTTCAGCCCCAGCTGACTGGTATTGATTATCCAAGAAAAGTACAAGTTTCACTTTAGTGGTTTTTAACTCAAAGTATTACATAAACGGCCCTGGCAGAGGCTCTGCTTCCTTCTGAAACATCACAAGCCAGCACCTGCATCTCTCTCAACAGTCTTATATTCCACACTATTCTTAAGACGGTTTCTCTACAGTACAGTCTTAACACACAACGTTTAGGAAACTACTGTGTTCTCCTATGTCATAGGTTCTCAACCTTCCTATTGTTGTGACCTTTTAATATAGTTCCCCATGTTGTGATCCCTAATCATAAGACTATTTTTGTTGCTACTTCATAACTGTAATTTTGCTACTGTCATGAGTCATAACTCCCAAGGGACTCGTGACCCACAGGTTGAGAAACATCGTATCTCATCTCGTCAGCTCTTGTGGTTTTCATTGAAATGTCTCAGTGGTTTAGAACACTTGCTCTTGCAGAGGACTGGGGTTTGGTTCTCTGTTCTCACATGATGCCTCACAACCATCGATCAGTCTAATTCTGGTTTCCATGGGTTTCTGCATACACATAGTGTACATAACCGTAAGTAGGCACACACACATACACATAAATAAACCTTTAAAACTGTATGGAATGAATAATGAATGGCTGAATGGTGACTACTGATTACATTGGAGGAGAGCAGATAGTTTTGTTCCTGTCTCTTGCCTTCTGAAGATAGCATGCTATCCAGACATCCAGTATCTAAAGGATTCTGCCACAGAGGGAAACAAGAAGAACTCTCTTTGGGAGTCCCAGTAAACACGAGTCATGGGATATCATTTTTCAAAATCTCCTGAGGAATAACTGGAGGCTCCTGTGCTAAGTCATCTGTTGCCTCGGACATTATGCTGAACACTGAACTCCTGCTGATTGCTTAAGCCAACTGACTCCTTCCCAGTCTGTCTGAATATAGCATCCCAGCATCTCCTACAGTTGGGATCTGCTAGACAATGTCTAGCTGTCTTTATGAGTTATTTATAACCAAGCCATAGTGAGAATCATTATGTAGACTGTTGTGTCTCACCTCCCCCTAGTGTCAATCTATCAGTTTTATTTAATGATGCTGGCTGCTGTGATTAGATATAATGAGTGAGATGGTTGGGTTACCAGTGAAAAAGGACCAAGGTCAAGCTGGTTTGCTAGTTTTATCCTTAAAGAGAAAGATTCCCAGCTACCTGTGCTCCTAGACCACCCTTTGCTTTTCATGAATGTATGTAAGAAGAACGGTTGGCCAGCGGGAGGATGCTGTGTACTCAGCCCATGATCCCCATTACCCTACCTCAATCACTTCACAGTCCTTAACAAATCACTTTAAGCTGAGGGATTTGCACACGACAGGAGTTATTTCTTACTTCTCTGAAAGGCTGGCAATTCTTCAAGTCTGAGAATGAGGTGCTGCAGATTCAGTGTTGGGCGAGGGCTTTCCATCTGTGTCAAGACGGTCTCGTTGTGTCCTCCTTTACATGGCAGAAGGTACCGTCTGTTCCCTCACATCTTTTTTTTAAATAAGGTCACTGTTGTGATTTTAACATGAGATATTGTCCCCCAAAAGCACCGAAGACTGATTCCCCAGAAGGTATTGAGAGGACGCTGCATAAGGGTGGTGATGTTGTCATGAGCTCACACTGGCTGGGTTAGGAAGAAGGGACTGATTGGAGGGAGTGCATCACTGAGGATGGACATAGCCTTGAATAGTAATCTTGTCCTGAGGCCCCGCCTTTCTAGCTCTCTCTGCTTCCTGGCTGATATGGCTCTTCCATAGGGCCAGGCATGATGGAGGATGCCAGCAGACACTGAGTGCTCTAAAACTGTGAGAGGAAATCAATCTCCCTTTAAAGTTGTTTCTCCTGGCATTTTGCCACAGTGAATTGAAACAAACAAACAATGAAACTGACTAACCCCATCACTGACATAACTCATGAGAGTATCACTCACAGACTCTTCTTCCACAGGCTCTATCTTGTACTACTATTATTTTGGCAGTTAAGTTCCAATATATGAATTTTAAAAAGTCTTTACATTTATTTATTTAATGTGTGTGCGTGTGTGCATTTGTGTATGTGATGGTGGTGGTGGTGGTGGTGTGCCATCAGGCTTGGCAGCAACTGCCTTTACCCTCTAAACCATCTTGACAGGCCCTCAGTACAAGAATGGTTAAGGACACTGACATCCAAGCTGTGGCAGCTTCCATTCCTTGCTGTGGATGTTGGTACACTCTTGGTCTTACTTTAATTCTGTGCTGCACTCCCCTGGCATTCTGGGGAATTCCTAAGTGACTTCCTACCTGTAACGAGATCTTATTAGCATACCTGGAGTGGGGAATTGCAGTGAACCAAATCCTTGAAACATACCGTTTTGGCTCTGGACAGGCTGGGGCAATAAGAAAGCCATCACTAAAAGTTGTGACAATGGTGGTCAGTACGCACAGTGGTGAGGCATCAGATTACACTATTATATAAGGAGCTGGGGGGGGGCAGTGTTGGAGTGCTAGGGAATTCCCAGTTTAAGGTCAATAGCCTGGGAAGCGTAATGTGAGAGGCGTAGTCTTGCTCCTACAACACAAACTGAACTAGACAAGAACTTATCTATAAATTGCTAGAAGAGGAGTAGGTAGTCTAAGAAGATGGGGACTGGGCAGTTGGTACCATGGCTTCATATCCTTATCCAGGACAAGACAGAACATTTGGCTTATAAGCCACTTAGAAGCCATAGCTAGGATCCAGTGGCAGCTGTTACGTTGTCTGTTAAGTCACAAATTGGGAAGCTACTAAATCCTCCAGATGGACATACTGGATTTAGGGAGAAGGAATTTAGATGTGACTCTCCCATAGAAATCTGACAGCCTAGTTGTGATGCTGGAATTGGAAGAGAGAGACCCACATCTAAGAAGACTGTGGTGTGGGCATTTGCTGTCACAACAAAACAGCAAAACATTTGTTGAGTTCCCCCCATGTTGTTGTTTGTTTGTGAGAGAAGGCAGGATCTTTCTCTGTAGCCTAAGCTGGTGTGGAGCTCGCCTGCCTTCTGCTTTAGTCCCTTAGCTTACAGGCATGGAACACCGTGCTTGGCTATAGCCTATTGAGTTTTCCTCAGAGAGCTGTACAGTTGTAGATCACCTAAATGTAGTTGTCAACAACAGGTCAGATGTGTAGTGACTCTCCCATGAGATGAACTCACCAAGTGACATCACAGCTATTATTCATACTCTTGAATGTCACACAAAGATGAAGCAGTCACACATCTCAGAATATCTCCCTGTTGCTAAGCTGTGTATGAAGGTGTATCCCAGTTGGTAACACATCTGTGGAAAATGCAAACACCAGCATCTCTTTTTTGGGGGGGGGGGGATGTCTTCCCATTGCACCTGCCTGACCAGGCCATTCCTGTGCTTTGAAAAGTCTTTCCTCTGGGAAACCTTCCAGTGCATTGTGGGATGGTCATAGGGACCCCGTGCTCTTCATGGCAGCTTCTGTGGGTTTGTTAAGGGATGGCTTAGATAGACATAAACATATGGAAGCCCAAAACTTTTATCTGCTAGTGTGCTCAGTGATTGTTCACGAGGAGTAGATAGTGTGAGGGGTTCCCAAACTCAGCTGACCAGAACTTCTTAGGCCTGAGATCTCAGGGTATACTCATTGAGGATGACCATCTTTCTTCACAATAGAAGGCAGCCTCCTGCCTATTTCTCCAGTCTCAAATCTTATTCTATCTTCTAACCCAGCCTCCGGTTCTTCCAGGAGTATGCTCTTCATGTGTCATGCTAGTGCCTGTTGGGGCCCCCATAGCTGCTGCTCCTCCCATTGCTGGACGACTCTTTCATTTATAGCTTCCTACAGGGCCACCTGTTTCCTTCAGAAAGTCCCCACTGAGTCTGTCTCTCAAGGTGGGTACTCTGCCCATGCCAGCATTTGCCCACTCTCTTGTGCTCTAAGCATACAGCCCTAGCAGTATCTCTTGTCAGACTTCATTGCCAGAGGTGTTTGCTGGGATTCCTTATCCTCGGTTCTGGCTGCACACTGAGTGCTTCTGGTCTTGGTTTCTGAGTCAGTGGCTGGCTGGAGGGAGGCAGAAGTAGGGCTTGCTGATGGGGTTTCTGATGGAGCAAATGGTATAGTGGTGGTTAGTGTACTTTAGATTCCTGTCCAATTTACAAGTCACATTCTCTTATACACACTCTCTTCCTAAGATCATAGCTTGACATATGAGTATAGCTTGACACTTAAAACAGAGAAACTGGAAATCTTCTACCTGTGACTCGACAGTTTTGCTCACATGGGGATGAAGCCTGGTGGATGCAGCCCCCGAGAAAGGTCTTTCACAATAAGGACCTGCAGCACAGTGTTCTTGCCTGGAGCAGCCCCAGAAGCATCAACTCCACTGTGCATCAGCTGTTGGTTTGCACTGCAGTACGGGAAGTGGAAAGTGTTTGTGATAGGCTACCCTGCCTTTTTTAGGAGGTTGGTGATGAAACTGAAGGACGAGGCAGGCATGGGTGAAGTGTGTCCTGTGGAGACCGATTCTCACTTGCCTTCTTGGGAAATCCTATTTATTTTTTTGACTTGATGAAATATGGTAAAATATTCATCAAAGTAGGGCTTAGAACATGTTGGGCCAAACCTAAACTCAACTCCTAGAATGTCAAGGTGGGTCACAGACTTCAGACTCAACCTTCAGCTTTACACACAGACAAATTGTTCTTGCTTTCAAGTTTCCTAATGGTGGGGGGCAGGGTGGCTGGGTCAGACTCTGTGACTTCTGCTCAGCTATTCCATCTGTTGAGGCTCCCTCAGGAAGCAGTGGTGCTGCCCGGGAACGCAGCCAGGAAAACACCTGCTCAGCAGACTGAAGGATAGGGTTAGTTGTGGGCATCCAGATGCATTCTCCTATTCATGTGGAAGCACTGCTGACTTCGGGGACTCTGGCCTCCAGCCCCTTCCGTGTACTGAAGCAGAGGGCAGAAAGAGAAGCAGCCTAGTTAGAGGAAAAGTCAGAGAAAAGCAGAAAGATCTCAGCTCACCCTCCGTTCTGGCTGTGTAGTTTGCTGTGACCTCTCCTGTCCTCCTGTCTTCTTTTGGGATGAGTCCTTTAGAGCTTCCTCTTGCAGACGGTCTGACATTGAATTATTATTTACATTTTCCTCATGGGTTAAACAGCAGGATAATATACCTCATGAACTTCCAGGCACTTAGGAGAGAACGCAATAGATTTTGTGTGCTGCCATTATTGCTAATGCTCTGCACTTGTCCTGGATTGTGCATTCATGATCTGCCCACCATATATAGCAAGCACTTACTCATGCCGCATGCTCTGAAGCAGGATCCCTGTCTAGACTTACAGACGAAGAGAGATTATTTTGCCCAGTTAACTTGTTATATAAGCAGGACCTGTTATGAAGCCTAGGAGTTATTCTTTGATACAATTATTTGTGTGTTTTTATGTGTGCACACAAATTTGGGGTCTGTGGTCACCAGTGGGTGTCCTCCTTAGTTGACCTCTACTTAATTTTTTAGAGACAATGTCTTTCACTGATCTTGGAGCTTGCAGATTTACTTAGACTTGGCTGGCTAGCGAGCTCCTTCTGTTTTTGCCGCCCCAGGACTGGGATTACAAAATAGGAGTCACCATGCCCAGCTTTTAATGTGGGTTCTGTGGTTCAATTTTGGGTCTTTTTGCTCTTGCAGCAAGCACTGTACTGTCCAAGCCATTTTCCCAACCCATGATTTTAATCCTGTATTATTATTCTCTAACAGTCTGTGTCAAAATTTTTTCTGGTGCTATGACAAAATACTGGAAGCTGGAGATATTCGATACTTTTCTCATTACTATAAACAAATATCCTACAAGCAACAATTTAGTGGAGAAAGTATTTACTCTGGCTGATGGTTCAAAGGAATCGCTCTATCATGGTGGGGAAAACGTTGCAGCAGTCAAGGAGGCATGGTGGCTGGTTCCATTGTTTCCAGAGTCAGGCAGCTGAGAGTGGTGGTGAGTGTGCCTGCTCAGCCTACCTTTCTAGTTGTTTTTTTTTTTAAATGTAGTACCCACCTCCAGGCCATAGAATACTGCCACCTACATTTACATGGCTCTTCCTATCCCAATGGACTCAATTTATATAGTCCCTCCCAGAGGCTCGTGTCTGTGGTGATTCTGTATCCCATCAAGTTGAGAACATGAGCCACCACACTGGGTAATTCACAAAAGACAGGGTTTGTTTATAAGCTCCTATTTCTGGAAGCTGATTGGGTGATTCCCTTTTGATGAGGATCTCCTGGTAGATGATGTTACAGTAGTAGATGTGTCTAAAACAGCAGGCATGTGGTGGATCAGGAAGTGGGTTCACTCCAGGGGTGAGGGTCATTCTTTTAATAACCCACTCTTGTGAGAACTGACTAGAGCTCTATGAGAATGACATTAATTCCTTCTAAGTGTAGCACGCTGATAAGCTTATCACCAAGCAGTAAGCTCTACCTCTTAAAGTATACCTCCCAGTATTGCCACATGGACACAATCAAGACACACCCCAACCATGGTGTCACCCAAACTAAAGGCAAGATGTGGACACTTCACATGGACTATCTTGTTTTTGTTTTTCTTATGACATTCATCATTGCTTGACTTCCTGTGGTCTGTTTATTTATTTGCTTATTCCCTCTCTTTAACATTTGAATGTCAGATTCATAACAAATAGCTGGACATTGCTTAGAACAATGCTTAACACGGTGTAGGGGTACAGGGAGATTGTGAGAATGAGAAGCAGGGAGCTCTTTCTTTTATCCAAAATAGCATTGCTAGCTTTGCGACCTTGGATGTGATGGTTAGTCTTAATTGTCAACTTGCCACAATCTAGAGTCACTTATGAATAGAGTCACAATAAGGGTTGGCCTCTGGGTATGTCTGTGGAAAAGTTACCTTAATTAAGTTAATTGATATAGGAAGGCCCAGCCCAGAGTGGGTGGCACCATTCCCTAAGCACAAGGGCCTGAGCTATATAAGCATGGGGAAACTGAGCTGAACACAAGCAAACAAGTGGGCAAGCATGCATTCATTTCTTTCTGCTCTCTTAACTGCAAATGTGTCATGACCAGAGGTTTGAAATTCATGCCTTGACTTCTCCATAATGACAGACAGGAATTGTAAGCTGAAATAAACTTTCTACCTTCAGTTGATTTTTGTCAAGGCATTGATCACAGCAACAGAAGTGAAGCTAGTACACTGAGCAGGCAGTTTTTCTAAGCCTTAGTAAGTGGGGCACATGATGCCCTACCATTGTAAAATGTGGGTTCTGGGGCTCACAATAAGGACCCCACACTCAAAAAGCAAACATTTTACTGACAGATCCATCTCCCTACTGTAGGTTAAAACACCTGAGCCCACTTCCTGGTGAAAAAACTTACCCAAACCCATCAATCCCTGAGCTCAAAATCCCACCAGTCCCTGAGCTTGCCCCAAGATCAGGCCACAGAATGCCACTGACCTCAGGCTACCCTGGAAAGCTCTACCTCCCCCCAACACTGTATAAAGTCTGCCCTCTGCTTTGGGTCTTTGCTGCTTCTTGCCCCAGCAGAGGCAGCCACCCTCCTGTGTTTTTCCCTCCCAATAAATCTCTTGTGTGAAGTTTGCTGTGTGGTGTGACTTCGTGGTATTTCTTGGCTCCCAACTGCAGGGATACCTTTCCCTTCAGAGCTGTGACACTTCCATAGGGGAAGCCTTTCCCCTTAGAGCTGAAACATGTGCACGGTGGATTTCCCTTCAAAGTTGCAGCGGTTGTACTGGGGAAAACTTTCCTCTCAGAGATGTAGAGCTTACACCCAGCTCAGGCAATTGTGTAGGCTAGGGATTGATTTGTATGTGACTTGAGTAGTGTACACTGGAAGCTTTGTGAGGCAAGAATCTGGACAGTTGCCTGGTGTCTTTCATCCCACGTGGCCCCTGTGATGAGGCTTTGAGTAACCCCATGCCAAGGTGAGGTTTGTTATCCTTTTCTTGAGTTCCAGGTGGTCTATGGCTTGTTTTAGAAGTGATACAGCATGAATCCTGAGCTTTGAGTGCAGAGGCTTTGAAGAGTCTGTTCTCACATCTTAGACATTGCTCCCTGATGAGCAAGAGGCTGGGTCTCTTGGGGAAAAAACCAACAACAAACAACAAACAAGCTAACATATAGATGCCTGTGGCCCCTGCCCCAGAGGCCATGTTAATGTCTTGTGGCTTGTGCTGCTGCCAAGGGCTATGATAAAGTCTGCGGTAGAGGGCTGTGTTGATGTCCGTGGTCTGTATTGCCACCAGAGACCATGCTGTAGTCTGTGGCATGTGCTGACATTGAAGGCCATGTGGATGTCCATAGTCTGTGCTGTCACCAGAAACCATATAGAAGTCCATGAGCCATGCTTCCACTGATTGTAAAGGGTGAGGAAGCTGCTTTTGTAGTGTTACTGATGGCTGCAGACTCAGAGTTGAGAAAAAGAGTCATAGAAAGCTTCTGTGACAACTCCTATCTCCCCACTCCCCCATCCCCAAAGTAGCAGACTAGATAGGAAGCCATCGAAGAGAACTCTTTAAAATTTTGACAAGGATCCTGAAGTGTAGCTCTCCACAACTGATGGCTTCTGGTGGGTATGTGAGGAATGATTCAGTTTTATTTAAGGTGCTAGCCCCTTGTAGCTTGACCATGCTCCAGGAAGAAGATGAGCAACCCAAATTGGACTTGTGTGGGTTTTTTCTGTTTCTTTTTTTGGGGGGGGGGGAGTCATAAGGAGGCAGACCTAGGAGGTCTGGGAAGTGAGTGTGATTGGGGTGCATCATATTTCCAACAAAAATATTATGTTGGAAAAACCAACAAACAACCAAAACCTTCCAGCAGATAGAGGCCATGCAGGTAGAGTGACATCTCCTTTGTTTAGGCCATTACTTCAGAGGTCATTGAGTTATGAATGAAGCCATTTGAGACCAAACAACTCCACATGACTTCGTCTACATGCCTGACTGAATCCAAGGGTTAACACGTAGGTAGAAAGGGCTGTCCAGGAGAGCCTGGCCTGAGCTGTCCATCCACAGAGTTGTGAGGATAAAATAGCTGTTCTTTCAGGCCACTGAGCTCTGGGGTAGTCTGCTTCTCAGCAACAGATAACTGATACATCTGGTGAAAGGCAGTTTTCCCATTGGGCGGCTCAGCTGAGAGGAGGCAAGGCTGGAGGCCCTGGAGGCCTTGGAGGCTGCCATGTGGAGAAACTGCTTGAGGAACAAAAATCCAAGTAGAAAGGAGCTGCCAAAAGAAGAGAGACAGAACTGCAACCCTGGTTGGATAGCACCATTGAAGCCTCTGGATCCAGCCAAGACAGAAGATTATCAGATAAGGACCTTCCCAGCATTACACTGGCAAAATGTTGCCTTCCTTTCTTTTTAACCTGTTACAAGCCAGGATTCCATCAGACATAACTAAAAGAACTCCAACTACTAGAAAATTATTTCCTGGTTGTGCTGTTATCTGCAAGTGGATTCCAGCCAAATTTGACTAGGATGGCTTCCAATACCTTTAAATCGGTTCTTCTATCTCTCCCAATAATTCCCAGCTTTAAAAACAATCTTATTCAGGAGACAGTTTAAGTATTATGCATTCCTTTACCTTTGCTTACCATACACAGAGAAATGGGGGTCATCCCTGCAGCTTTAACAGGCAACATGACACACCCTGTGTGCTTGCTTTCTTCTGTGAGTCGTATAGTTGAATTGGATTAAATCCCAAGCCGGAGAGGTGAGAGCTGTGACAATGTTCGCATCCCACTTCACCGTCTGCCACCCGTGTGCTAACTCCGAGTGGAGGTTCAGCACAAACACGGGCATTCTTCTCCTGTTTGCATGAAACCAGAATCCTCTTTGTAGTACCTGCTCCCAGACTGGAAAACACCTTGTAGACATTCTTTGTCATCCAGACCACACAAGGAATACAACAGTTGGCAAGGCTGAGGCTTTGTGCTGACCAGGAAGCTCCACGTGCTTTAGCCCGCTGAAAATTCAAGAGGCTCAGAGGAATTGTTAGGTGTTTGGGCTCCAAACACACTCCTCTCACCACCCACAGGTCCTGCTGGGAGCACACTCTTCCTTTTTTCCTTTCGCCTTTCTTTCTTCCAGGATCTAGCTCTTGGCTGAGAAATAGTGCAGTCTCCAAAGGCTGTGATTTAATGGGAGGAGATTTACTTGACTCCCTGTACAAATTTGCCAGGAGAAGTGAATCTGATCAAGATAATTATATTTGCATCTTCGTGTAAATGACAGCAAATGCCTAGGAAAGCTGCTGGGTCACTGTCACTCAACATGACCTCTGGTCTCTGGAGTTCACAACTGGCTAATGAGTATTCAGTGGCAGCCAAAGGAGGAGGCTGATTGCAGTGCCCAACCCTCATTACTTATTCAATTAAGACACAGCATGGTGATCAGGTTTTGTCTGTCTAGACCTTTGCTTAGCCAATGATGAAAGACGTGAGACAGTCTTGGTCCCAGGAGGGGTTTAAGATGTGGTCTGGCCATCATGATTTTTCAGTCTAGACCCCAAACATTGCTTAGCTTTATCTCTCAGTCTGTACCCTCAGAGCCATCACATTGGTCCATAACAAGTTTGCTTTGGTCATTTCTTTTCTCATCCCCATGAAGTGAGTCTTCAAATCTGCTCCTGCAGCTGTCTGAGGGCATCCTGGTCCTCATCTGAGATTCAGCTCAATTTCCCCACAGAGAAGCGATTCTTCTAGTCATCCAACCACACTCCCTCCCTCCCCATGGTTCCTACCTCAGCCTCTTTATACCTAGATCAATGTTCTTCTTTAGTAAGTATGTAATAAGCACTTACCAGATCTCAGGGCTGTGGGGTCCTGAGGTGACCCTGATGGGATAATCTTAGAGTCTAGCTGAGGAGGAATACAATGAGAATAAGTCCCAGCAACCCTGAAGCATCCAAGAAAACAATAGCAAGGAAACGTGCTCATATGAGACAGTTAACTGAAAGAAGGTCACAAGGATGCAGAAAGCTCTGGACCCAGGGATGCCTTGCCACACCCATGAAGGATTCATGGGTGCTACCAATCTGAAGAGAAGGAAGAGAGTCTCCACAGAGGGAATGTTAGACAAACGCTCCTATCAATGTCTTGATCCTGTTCACCACCTCCACAGCTCTTGCCAGATCTCCCCACTTCCCTTCATACCCAGCTTTGTGTATATTTTTCCCTTTTCTTCCAAACCAATCATGCTGTCCAAATAACCCTGGATGTGTGTATGGTCTTCCACTGAATTGTGGCTGATTTATTAGGGGCTAGACTTCTTTTCTCATGCAGCAGCTAAAAACTGCCAATAGTGCCTCAGTTGGGAGGTGGAGCCTTGTGCCCAACTCCCCTGTTTGCAGTTGGATATGGTCTGGATTGGGCTTGCACAGGTTGTACATGATGTCACAGCCACCGTGAGTTCATAAGTGCAGCTGCTGTTTCCAGAAGACTGTCCTCTTATAGTCACTCAGTGCCTCTGCTTCTTATACTCTTTTCTTCTTCAGTGATTTCTAAACCTTTGGAGGAGAGGTGTGTGGTACGTATGTCCCATTTAGGGCTGAGCAGTCTGCAGTCTCCTACTCTCTGTACCTGAGCTAATTGTGGGTCTCTGTGTTGATTACTATCTATTGCAAACAAAAGCTTTTTTGATTGACAGTTGAAAGACATGTTAATCTCTGGGTATAGTAATAAGTTTAGGAGTTGGTTTAATACTATGTCCATTTAGCAGGATAATAGTAATAGGTTCTTCCCTAGGGTCTGTGACTTGTCTATGAGTTTCATCTTGTTCTGTGGGCTTAAATCCAATTGATTGGCTACATGACATTTTTGCCATTATTGCTCCAGTGGAATGTGTAGACTTGTTTTTTACCTGCTCTCAGATTGTTCCCTGAAGACTCTGGTCAACCATGTTTGAGTGTCCGCTGCCATCTTCTCTCTCTAAAGGATTTGTTTTATCCAGTTTTAAATTCCTATCACCTAGTAAAGGCATATGATAGGCACATAGCACAGTCTGGAGATAACACATCAACACAGAGAATACTAATTCTGCTCTTGCTTGTCAAGAGAACTCACAGGGGGCTGGAGAGATGGCTCTGCTGTTAAGAGCACTGACTGCCCTTCCAGAGGTCCTGAGTTCAATTCCCAGCAACCACATGGTGGCTCACAACTATCTGTAATGGGGTTCGATGCCCTCTTCTGGTGAATCCAAAGACAGCAACAATGTACTCAAACACATAAAAATAAATAAATCTTAAAAAAAAAAACAAAAAAAACCCCAAACCTCCCCCCTTTTTTTTTTAAGAGAGAGAGAACTCATAGAATTAGTAAAAACACCCAAATAGAAATAGAAATAATAGTCCCTATTAGCTATTCATTTTAGCTTAACAAATAAAACAAAAGTTAATGCCTTAGTCAGAGACTGGAGAAATAGCTCAGCAGTTAAAAGTACGTATTGCTCTTTCAGAGAACCCAAGTATGGTTCCCAGCATTCTGTCACCCAGATCCAGGGATCCCATGCTCTCTTCTGGACCTCTATGGGCAATGTCCCCAGATGTACCTCCACACACAACCTATGCATGATTAAATATAATACAAATAGATATTTTATCTATATAGTATCTATATATGTGATATAAATAAAATAAAAATAGAATTAATGGCTTAAGCAATAGTGATTTATCATGTCTTGTGGTTCTACGAATCATCTGGGTGGTCCTCTTGAACCTGTGCACACAGCTGGATTCTGGTAAGGGCCCTCTGGATCTGGGCTCAGATGAGACAGTTAAGACAGCTGGACCCTCTCTTTATGTGGCCTTTTAACCTCAAAGAATCTAGATTAAGCTTGCTCAAGTAGCACTTAGATTTTTTCATATTTTAATTCAATTATTTTTTAAAAAAGTTATTTTTATGTATTTGTGTGCTTTGCCAACATGTATGTCTGTGCACCATGTGCATTCTTGTTGTCCACAGAGACCAGAGGAGGATGTCAAATCCCCTGGAACTAGAGTTATAGTTGTAACCACCATGTGGTGCTGGGAATTAAAACCAGCTCCTCTGGAAGAGCAGCCAGTGTTCTTAAGTGCTGAGCCATCTCTCCAGACCCTACTTAAATTTCTTTTTTACATTAAAAAACTACAACCTCTTCTAATTGGGTCAATATGACAAATGTCTTTAGTTACTACTTGTGCTTATTTCCTATTGCACGAATGACCAATAGAATTAAAGGAAAGCCCAGCTGTGTTAAGTGGTGTGGTTACGGTGTAACATTTAGAGAGGAGACAGAGAGGGTGATGTTGGGTAATGAGAATGGAATACCGGCCACAGGACACACGAGTCCAGGAAGGGGATGGAAAGCCAATTTTGTTTCTAGTTTTAACTCCATCATGGTTACTTTTTTCTCCTTTTTTTTTTTGGTGGTGATAATTCAATCTTCTGGGTATTTGAACCATTTTTGCATTTCCAAAAGAATCTAGCATGTGTCATTCCTTTGACGTGCTCACATTCTCAGTGGGGGCAATTCTGGAATATATTGGTTATAATCATTAGTACAAGTTACCATTTCTGAGACCCTCATGGCCAAAGGCAGTAACAAGTCCTCACGGATCATATGAGGCCATATACACTATGAGACATAATTTATTAAGGCCACTGCCACTGCTTCTACCTTGCCTCATGTGCTCCATAGCCAGCAGGTGGCCACAGAGCAGGGACTGAGATGTGCATGCGGCAAATGGCCCGGAGTTCTACAGACACAGAGGTCCTGGACGTCAATGCCAGATGTTCTGAATGTGGCTGGCTTTGAGCAAGAAGAACGGATCTTGGGGTGTATAAGCCCAATCCTATTTACTTCACAGGCCACCTCCAACATCACAGTCAACCATATGAAAGTCTTGCCAGAGCCCCAGGACAAATCAACCCAAGCAGCCAGGAGGGCTGGGTCAGCACCGTAGACAGCTCCAGCACGCTGGCTGATAGGGCACCAAGCACTGAGAAACCGTGTGCACCTGCAGGCGGCTGTGCCCCAGGGAAATAACTAGCAATGTGTCAAAAGAATTGGATTTGCTTCTTGGATTCTTATTTGCCTCGGGCACTCTCCTGTCACAACCTGTATGGATGAGTTTCAGTTGCAAGAGAAACTAGAAATAAGAAGCGATAGAAGTCAAGATAGAATATTGAGAGTTGGAGGCAAAAGCCAGGGGTGGGGAGCTCAGGGCTGTGACAGCAGCTTGGTCCTATTTGAGGACCCTTCCTTCACCATCAACGCCAACAAATGGACTTTGTTCCACTTGGTACTTGTCCCTACAAAGATGCAGGAGCTTCAAGTGCCAAGGGCTCTAACATCAGTCACTAAATCCAGCTGCCAGAAGTGCAGTCCAGCTAATTGCTAATCCTGCCTTCCTCCACCGGAAGATTGCACCGGAAGTTTGCCGGGTGATTGCATTACATTCTGAAACTAGTCAGTGAATAGCTGGCTACCTTTTTTTCCTTTTTTTTTCTTTTCTCCTTTTCTTTTTCTTTTTGTGTGTATAAGTAAGGTTGGTATTTCTATGTGTAATCTTTGTGCACGTGGGTGTGCAGGTGTGTGTGTGCGCGCGTGCATGTGAATGGGGGATGGGGTCCACTGGATGTCTTGTCAGTCTCACTCTATTTCTTTGAGGCAGGGTCTTTCACTGGACCTGGAGCTGTGCTGTTAGCTTACAAACCCCAACAATCTTCCCGTCTCTGTCCCTCATAGTACTGGGGTTTTGGATAAACAGTACATGGCTATATCCACCTTTTTTGGGTGGGTGCTGGGATCTGAATTCAAGTTTTCACATTTACAGAGCAAGAACATTCTCAGAGCTGATGCTTTGGGGGCTCTGTTGTACTTGGCCAGTTCCTATCTCCTGTATACACACACGCACACGCACACATGCACACACGCACTCACGTGCGTGCATATGAGCATTTACTTTTAACCTGTGTATTTTGAATATTATACATGAACTCTTATTAAAAATCTTCAGTGTGCTTTTATTTAAAAGTAGGAATGCGGTCTGGTTAAATTCAGATCAACAGTTCTTAGCCTGGCTTTGAGGGTGGTGAGTCCATTTCCGTTTCATTGGGAAGTCTGCTGTTCTTTCAGTCCACCTTGTGTGTGCACCTGGGAACTTGACTGGGTCTGTGATGGGGTCTACATGTATTTTGATTTTCAAATTCCCTCTGGTCATCTTCATGCTGGTACAAACCCAGAATATCATCAGCAGATTTAGATTTAGAGTGTCCCTGTCTTCAGCTCCACCCCCTCTGTTATCCTATATTCTTCTCGTTTGGTTAGAAATGCAAGGCTTTTTTCCCTCACTACTGTGTTATAATATACATGGGCTTGGATTTGAAACAAAGCAGCCATAGGAGGAAAGAGAAGAGAGGATGGGAGCAGAGAGGCAGCGAGAGTGATTGACTAACGGGCATTCCCTTCTTTGTACTGCACGGAACGTAGATGCCCATTTCCCCAGCTTCTTGTCAGAGAGAAGGGTTTTCTTTATGTGCCTGTGTAGTTATGACTGTCAGCTCCAGGCAGGGCCCTGTTTTCTCCTGTTACCCTGAATGGAGAAATGATTTCTTGCAGAGCTTCTCCTTTGGATACTCATTCTGTGGTTCTGGACATTGCTGTCTTAGAGCCTAAGCTGCAGATGTGGGAGGGGAAGAAGTAGGGACTGATGGCTGCATGAACTGTTCTTCCGGTTTAAATCCCACCTTCAGTTCTCCTGCTTTCTTATCAAGTCTGTGTGTGTTTACATTGTAATTCTGTCCAGGCTTTTCGTTATATCAGCCAGAAAGAAATGGCTTAGCGTGTGTACATTAGCACCAGAAGCTGAAAGAATTATCTTTATTTCAGGGCTTCTAAGAAGAGGAAATACCTTATTAAAACATTCTGTGTACTTTTATTTGAAAGCAGGAAGTTGGTCTGGTTACATTCAGATCAGAAGTCCTTACTCTGCCTCTGTGGATGGTGAGCCCCACTTCAGTTTCATTTGGAAGTCTCTGCTCTGTTCATTCAGTCTGCCTGTGAACTGTGCTGGGCCTGTATGGGGTCTGCAGTGTTTCATGGAGATAAGGAAATGGATGAACTGGATCGACAGGGTCTTCACACCTAGAGCTTGGGTGGGAATCAGAGAGTGAGACTGAGAGCCAAGCTTCTCTTGGTGACCATGCAAGAATGCAGAGTGCAAATGGACACAGTCACCCAGCAGAACTTTGGCCCACAGGCCTTCAGGGTACACCTGACTCTTACTATTGGATCTCCATTTTCTTCTAGGATCTGAGAAACAGCTTCCTATGTGGAGAAGTCTCTGCAGTGGGCAACAGAGTGTGAACAAAAAGTCTTCAGGGTGGAGATGATGTATTTGATTTAATATCGAGTGAGACAAAATAGGAGATAAGAGAAAGATGATTATAATCTCGCTTTATCTATTCTGTGTTTGCAAGTGGATTAATAACGGGCAGGAAATGGACAGTGCCGTGTAAGAAGTGAGACACTGAAGTGAGGGAGAGGGTCAGTTTTATTATGAGATTCATTTTTATTTCAAAATGCCCTTAGTGTGGCTTCACTATAATTTCAAATATAAGAACATAACAATAATAATTGCTGGCCTCTGGTCTCATGGTCAATCTGGCCCTGGCTCTGTTCTATCCCTTGTTTGGGAAGGCATTCCTCTTTCTCAGCTAAGACCCCATCTATTCCTGCTACCAATACCCACCTCCCACTGAAGGCACTGCACCTCACCATTAGTGCTTTGATGATGCATCTCTCTGTCAGACATGAGAGGGTGAAGGTCACAGCAGTGTTTCCTTGTCCATGGATCTATCTTCAGTACTCAGACAAGGCAGAATAGAGATTGACTAATAAATATTTATTGACAGAATTCTTAAATCTCTGAGTGCCAGCTTTCAAATGTTATGATTTCTGTTTTACAATTACTTGGTTCCCTTTGTGACAGCCCTTGTCAAACCTATGCACTGCGTTCTCTCTATACCAACACACAGTATTCAAATCAGTGCTGGGTGGTATAGTTCCCTGAGCTGGGAATGCACCAAGGAGAGGCCCAAGATGAAGAGTGTTCAACAGGAAGAGAAAAGTCAGAATGAAGGTTTTGGTTAAGGCCATCCTCATCCAGAACGATCAGGAAAACAGCAGTGTTGCTTGGTCTGGAGATTTCCCTTCCTGGAACATGGCCTCTAAGGCATACTAAACATAAACATGTCGATGCCAGTCGACATACCTGCCACTTGCTTATGACATTTGTCATATGTACTTTGTTTTGGAGGCAGAAGAAGGGATTCAGTCAAACATGATGACTGCGAAATGCAAGTTGCCCCAACCAGACACCCACTCAAACACCCTCCTCTTGAACCGCCTCTTTGACTTCCTAAACAACGTTGAGACAGGTGATCCCCACCACCCCAGCCTTTACCTGAGCACTAGGAGTGATGTCAAGTGTCTTTCCAGGCAGTTTGTTACCTCTGAAGTGAATCTCCTTTACATTGCAAACACAAGGCTCAGGAACTGAGGCTGTCATTCCTACATCCAGGATAGACATCATCAATCAATTCCAGTGTTCTTTCCCATCAAACCTAGGTTTAGTCTCAGAGCCATTCTCAATGTTCAGAGCCCACCTTGCAGTCTCTGCCCCTTAGGTACCACAAAGTTCTTTTTCATAGTTTTGGTTGATCCTCTGTGTGCTCTCTGTAACAGTCTGAAGTAAAGACAGTCTCAGACCTGGCAGCCTTGAGTGCTGGGGACAGAGCCTGCCTGGGTAGGATTAGCAGCATGGTGGGTTGATGTGAAGTGTTCCTAAGCCTCAGGTCTGCAGGGTAGAGCCGGAGATTAGCAACAGGCCTTTGTTAGTGGGACAAAGAATCTTCCTGTGGAAGTCGGAAAGCCTTCCAAGGTCTGGGGGCCTGGAGGATAGAGGCTGAGGGAAGATCAGGGATGCTTAGCAACAGCAAGTCCCAGGCTGCTATTCCCAGTACAATGAGTGCCCATCAGACCAGATGGCTCTCCTATGAGAAAGCAAGCTGATCCCTTTCCCCCAACTTATTTCAAAACTATGGGTCCAGTCATGAGGAAGGCAGCCTTTGGTCTGTACAGTATGCTGAGAGTAGGAAATCTAGGGATGCCTCCAGAGGAGTTTGGATGCACAGTTGTGAGGGTGGGTTCCCACGGGTCTCTTCCTAACTCCCCAGTACAAGAGTCTCACATGGCTTTGGTCACCTGAAACCTTCTAAATTTTTGGAAAGTCTTGGATTACTGTAGCGAGAACACACATTTAGATAATTCTGTTTTGGCCATAGCTGTCCAGCGTGGAGGATGGATCGGGCTCAGGCTGGCTGTTAGCCTTCTCCTCTGTCATGGCTGAGTCAGCCTTCACCTCTGGGGGATGGGCCTTGTTCCTCTTGGCAAATGCCTGGCTGATTTCTGCGTGGGTTCTGTTCTTGGTCTCCGGGAGGACAAAATAGAAGTAGATAGCACCCAAGATACATATTGTGGCAAAGACAAGGAAGCAGTAGGAGTCCAGGCTTTTCTGTAGAAACAAAGGCAGTCAGTAAAGAGTCAGCAAACTAGCTAGCTGGCTGTAAAGCCACCTTGCAAGATTCACCTCTGCAGCTAGCACTGGCTCCTGCTGCCACAAGAGGCAGATGGGGCCACATGACAGAAGCTAGTCTCAAAGAAAGCAGGGATAAGTCATTTCCCACCATGGTCAAGATGAAGGGGGAAAAAAACCAAACCAGTCTTTATTGTTCTGCACTTTTTTTTTTTCAAAGTAGGCATTTAAAACCTGACCATTAAGGATAGAAAACGTAATCCCCGATGAATATTATCTTAGGTTTATTCATTACATTTATTACACCCCCCCCCATGAGACAACTATAAAGCCCCAGTTTGTAAGAAAAAATGTGGACCATGGTAAGGATATATATGTGTTCCCCCCCCCCCCAATATGCACAAATCTACCTTGTTAACTGCTCCAGCCTTGCATAAGAAAGAAAAACTAAAAGATGCTGGATGTAGACACTGTTGCTTCTGTCTTGATTAGAACTCAGTGGGATTCTGGGCTTCCCAGAGACTCTCGTACTTCTGTGGCTCTTGGCATGGTGCTTAGCTTCCAGTAAAGGTTTTGTTCAATAAACAACTCTCAGCTGAGGATATGGCTCCTGAGCAAGCATCTGGAGCTGAGTTCAAATCCTTAGCATCCATGTAAAAAGCCAGGTGTGGCTGCACACTAATCTTGCCTGTGACCCCAGCACTGGGGGTGGAAGCAGGGACAGAATGGGGCTTGTTGGCTGCAAGGCACGCATTCATAATCCCAGGAGGACCCTAAATTCATGGTCATCCTTGACTTCACGGGTAGTTCAAACTAACTTTTGGATATATGAGAGCCTGTCTCTTCGCCTCTCAAAGGTTTCCTTGTTACAGTTGCCAGGCATGACTCCTTCATAGTACAAACATCTATTGATCAAAGACAAGGTGACAATGGTTTTGAGTGGCACTTCCCAAGAAGCAATGCCAGGGATTTCTTCAATTGCATTTAGTCTCTAATTGAAAACGGTGATTTTTAGAGCATACAGTGCTTAGGAGCCTATGCACCATACATTCCCGATCCTCCGGTCAAACACATTTAGATTCATGGTGCCTTTGTGTAAAACAAGGACAATATCAGAGCCATAGGGTTATTGTAAACAACAATTGAAACATCCCCTTCAAAGAACTGCGGGTGGTGATGGGTGCCTTGCTCTAAGGGAGGTGCCTTGTTTGTCCACAGGAAGTCTGTGAGCCATGAAGAGGAAGGGTGAGATTCAAGGGTTCAGCTGTCAGAGAGTCTGTGCCAACAAAGAAGACGAGCCACTTAAGACAGAGTTTCAAACCACCAAGTGTTAACTTTCCTTATTTGAAACGTGGTGATGTTCACCCTCATGTTTTGTGATGAAATGGAATGAGTCTTCTGGTCCGCATCTGTGTGCAGGCTGACTCTACCCCTGGGCTGTCTGAGAGATGGCAGAGCCCTGCAGTTTGCTGCTGCTAAGGGGCCCCATCTCTCTGAAGGCCTTGGCCAACCAAGACACCGACAGCTAGGAGGGCTCTTCTAGTCATCTCCGCTCACATCTGATCCAGCAGGACGTCATACTGACACCACCTTTGCTACAGCCTGCATCTGACACTCATCACCACTTTGATGGCTACTGTATTGCTGGAAGCCTCCATGATGCTCTGCTTGGATTACTAAATAGCTTCTCTGAGTTCCCCATATCTCTTTTAGTGCCCTGGATTATTCCCAGGAGAGAAGCCGCCATGACTTTTAAACAAAGGGTATCTTGCCATTGTTCTATTCAAAACCCACCCTCATGTCCAAAGTCTCTCTAAGTAAAGCCAAAGTTTTTCCCATGGTGACCTTTCATTCCCTTTCCATGGCTAACATCTAGCCCCTTTCCTCTCTCTGGGGGCATTTCCTTTCTTCTATGCTCCAGCTTTAGCTCCCTGATGGTTGTTCTTAATATCGTGCATGCCCCAGAGCCTTTGCACATGCCATGGTTGGTCCTGCTGGTATGGCCATCAAAGACACCTGCACATCCTGCTTTCTCCTCTCGCCAGCCCTGCCTCCAGATCCTTCCTTAGAGAGATTCTCTATAACTCTCATTTTGAGACTTTTCCAGACCTGATTCATTGCTCTCCAATCTCTCATCATGATGCAGCAGTAGAGCACAGAACTTCTGGTTAATTAAATCTCCCCCTCTCCTACTGGTTTAAGCTATGTGAAAGAGGGTACAGTGTTAACTTTCCTTATTTGATGAGTCTTGTGCTCTGCATCCCTGTGTGCAGGCTGACTCTATACCTGCTTTTTCTTGTATCCTCAGAATGCAGAGGGTGGTGGATAGACAGAAGGCCAGCAGTGGATGCTTACTGAGTACATGGGTGTCCTGAGGCTCTTTATCCTACCCAAGGCACTCTTGGAGCTGTCTGGGCTGTCTTTACCTCCCTGAGCTGCTGGGTGCTTGGCTTCATTTCCTTATGGACACCATGAGGTCACTTGGATTATTCTGTTTCACAGAATTTAGATAACCCACAGCACCTGCAACATCTGAGGGAAGGACACTTGTGCCCTTCTTTGTGAGTCTCTGGGGAAAATGTGCAGGAGAAGAGGGGTGGGAGACACCATCTTTTGGATGCTGAGCCTGTGGTGGGCACCCAGATGAAAAGTGCTAATGGGTTCTGCAAACCACCATGTTGGGCTGAATCCTTTCTGGAACGATTAAATCATGAGGGTGGATCCATCACAAATGAAATTCCCTCATACCTGGAAGAAGGGAACTCCCCTCACCCTGCTACCTTCTTCCACATGAGAAGACACCGAGAGGCACCATCTTAGAAGCAGAGAACAGCTTCTGCCAGATCCACCAACCCCTTGATCTCTGTGTTAGCCAACTAAGAACTGCCTATATTCCAGAACCAGGTTCCTCTCCACCTTCAATGGCTCAGTGCTAAGGACCCATCATCACTAAAGGCCAAGGGGACACACATGTCCACACCTCCACTGTCATGTATCTTCCAGATGCACATTCTCTATACCCTCTATAAAGCCTGAACCATCAGGACCTCTCTCTCTCTCTCTCTCTCTCTCTCTCTCTCTCTCTCTCTCTCTCCCCCATCCCCACTCAGAGGTGGGCTTTGTGTCTTCCCTTCCCCAATAAATCTCTTGCGTGATGTCTGTTGCATGGTGTGGTATGATTTTTTTTTTTTTTGTGGCATTCCTTGGTCCCAATCTCCAAGGTACTCTTTCACTGCAAACCCTTTTCTCTCAGACTTCCAGCCTCATGACGATAACCTTGCCAGTCACATTTTACGATAGCATTGTATAGCCTGGATAGCCCTTCTTCCTGAGGGTACTTCCCTAGGGGAAGTAGGGAGCTAGGGCAGGCATGCTTGCTCACCACTCTCTTACCTTGTCCTCTTGTTAGAAGTCACAACACCAATCACTGGCTCTGCAGGAGGAGGCTGTTACAAGGCCAGGTTAGGAAGAGAGAGGAAGGAAGGAGCTTAGGCAAAAAAGGATTTGCTCTGCCTGGTTATAGAGCCAGATCTTCCAGGGCATTCATGGGTCTGCAGAGTTCCTCTTTTCAGACGACAAAAATCAAGCTGGAGTCAGGTTGTTGCTGGAGTTGTTAGGGTCAGAGACTGGCCTCTGGCAACCCTAATTAGCTAAGCTCGGCTACCCATCTTCCATACGCAACTCAGAGGCAAGTTATGGTTAAAAGCAGATGGAGGAGATACATCAATGTAGGCACATTGGGCAAAGAAACACATAATGATGTCCAGGGAGCCTCAGGCCAATCATTGAGGCCTTGACATGAGGTTCAGGTTTTACAGAAGGCAAGAGGCATGCATAACTAAGCTGTCTTGGTCAAGATGTGGCTCCACCCATCATTGGTCTATCATTTCCCTGGCTTCATCATCTCCTACAAGTTGGTCTACACTCAGTGAAATCTCTTTCTCTGAAACAAGTCCCTCCTCTGGCTGACACCATGGCTTCAGTCTTTCTGTCTAGTCATTGTTCTACTGCTGTGAAGAGACACCATGACCAAAGCAACTCTTATAAAAGAAAACTTTTAGTTGGGGCTGGCTTACAATTGTATAGGTTCAGTCCATTATCATCATGGTGGGAAGCATGGCAGCATGCAGGCATGCTGAAGAATGAGCTGAGAGTTCTACATCTTGATCTGCAGGCAGCAGGAGGAGACTGTGTACCACACTGAGTGTAGCTTGAGCATATGAGAACTCAAAGCCTTCCCCTACAGTGACACACTTCCTCCAACAAGGCCACACCTACTTCACAGGGCCACACCTACTCCAACAAGGCCACTTCTAATAATGACAGTTCCTATAGACCAAGCATTCAAACACATGAGTCTGTGGGGATCATACCTATTAAATCTTTTCCTTCTAATCACGATATTCATTTCAGTACATTGATTGCTTCAATGGTGACAGTGGGTGGGGTACAAGTGTCTCTCTTGAGAGTATCTTCACTCCCACCAAGACAATTTGTGTTACTTGTCAAGTTCATGTTGCTAAAAGAGTGCAGGGCTGGATTGAAACTCAGCACAATGCTCCTCTATAAAGCTGCCTTGCCTCTTGTTGGACCCTGGGCTGGGCTGAGGACAAGGCCAGAAAAAGTCAATGATAACATTAACAACTGCTTTCTAATTACTTTCTGTCCTGGGAATCGCTAACCCTATGGCATGATTGTACAGATGAGGTGGCTAAGCAGTGACATTGGGCTGTATGTCAGCTAAGACCCAAGCTCATGAAACCTGATGGAGGGAGTGGAGCCTGGCTTGGGGTAGATACTTAGCTCTCCCACCCTGGTGAAAGCAATCACCCGTCTTCATGACCCCATTCCAGCTCTCAGGAGTGCTGCTAGCCACAGTTACATCCCTTCTGTAAATACACCTTTTATGCCATCAGATGACCATGAAGTAGTCCAGAGAGGAAATTTTCATCTCACAATACAGTAGAATGGTAAATTATGCTAAAAATACAAGGTAACTTGGAAAAATACTACTTTTAGGAGAAAGTCATTTAAATTAAAGAAAAAATTCTTAGCTTTTCCCCCCATACTCCTGTGAATCAGAACTGTGAGGGGGTAACTTTTTCTCAGAGCAAGGAAATGAGAAGTGCAGGTTTGGAACGCAGACTCCGGCTCCCACAGAGCGTACCTATGGGTTACTTTGTAGATGGTGTGGTGGGTGGGCTCAGAGGAGGGGGTGGCACCACCCTAAATACTTGGCCACAAAACCCCAGTGTGCTCTGGAGGTGGTGAAATTATAACCTAATAAAATTCTGGGTTAGGTTTGGAAGTAGCTATTCAATTCCTTTATCAAAAGCAAAAAGGTTTTCTGAGCTAAAATGCTTCATTTCTACCACAATGCTCTACATGTTTGGAAAGAAGTGGCCAGAAATCACATCCACACTTAGGAAGTACCGTCCATCCTTCACACTGGGTTCAGTCTGGTCCCCATGACAGCAAAAGCCCCTATCATGTTCTGCTGCTTGTGTGGTGGTGGCTTTCAGATGAGCTTACTGCATCCTGGGGACACATGTCACTCTTTGGAGTTTCAAGAACTCATCATAGCATCTGATGTCGATTATTGCTTCTAGAAGATCCTCTGGCTTCTAGATTTCTCTGTCTGGCTGCTTGTGCCCTGGAAGCGTTGGTATTCTCCTCTCTTCTCTCCTCCCTCCCTCCCTCCTTCCCTCGATCCCTCCCTTCCAGTTCTCCCTTCCCCCTCATCTGTCCTCTGCTTCACAGTCTAGGATATCAGGGCAGACAACAACTTTTCAGCAGTCCCAATGACAACAAGCTTTGCTGTAGGTCCCATGCAGACACCATGCAGATAGAAGTCTGAGTCCTTGAGAGCCCAGCTGCAAAACTCAGGTACTGCTCATTTCAAAGACAAGGCAATGACAGTCATCAGGGAAAGTTAGCATTACTCTGCTCCTGACCTCAATGTTGAGGGGCATGAGCAGACTTCAGGGTCACCTTGTTTGACTCCAAAGTATACTTAACTAATCCAGAAGGTTTTGCTAATACACTGCCTGACAAGAAGACCAAGAACAGCAACCATCAGAACAAACAGTGTTGTGGGTCCTGCCTTAGGCTGGGGCTTGAGGCAAGAAGATTGTGTGGGACATGATGGGGGTGTGGGTGGTGACTGGTAACTCTCCCAGGTTGTTTGGGGCTCACCAATGTTTTAAGATTTGGGCTTTCTGGGATAGCTTTGAGCAAACATCCTAGGGCATGTTGGTCACCATAGAAAGGACAGAAATTGCCTGTCAACTTTTTTCTCCCAAAGGCACACTGAAATACCAAGCTCCTATGCCTGTGAATGTGGCATCACTTAAGAACAGTCTTTCTAAGTGTGATAAAGGTACTATGAGGTCTGCTTAGCAGAAGAGAGCGCCTCCATGCAGGAGCTGTCTCATGCCCCCCATCTAGTCCTTGCAGGCTCCTCTCTCTGCTTGCCCCAGGCCTTACTACAGGGTCCCTGGTAAACCACAGCTACCATGACTCCCTGCTCAAATCTCACACTCTAGTGCAGCCTCTGAGTATCTAAAAGGAGGTGTTCTAGAAACACCTATATGTGGTTCCGTGTGTTCTCACTGCCTTCCTTCCTTCATGGGTTACCAGATGTCTGTGGGTGCTCAGCCTTGGTAACACGCTCAGATCATTTGCACTGTTCTGACATACACCGGTAATTCCACCCCCTCCACACTGCATCAGAATGTGTGATGGGCAGAAGACTCCAGTGCTCACCAGGCATCCTAAACTCCTAGATGAATCTCACGGTCTTCAGGATTGAATCCTTTTGGTCTACTGGAGCAAATGAGGATTCCTCAAGGCCCAGCAGGATCTATCCAAAATACACTGAGAATGGTAAGTGACTATGGGGGTAGGCACGCAGTGACTGTTGCTGGGTGCTGAGTTAGACTAGTCAGTGTGTCTCCCACAACACCAAGGCGCATGTCCATTCTTGTCATCTGCTAGGTGATGACTTAGCTAATGTGTCTCCCTCAACACCAAGGCGCATGTCTATTCTTGTCATCTGCTAGGTGACAACTTGCCGGGTAATCAATTACCCAGAACTGGTGTCACATGATGTCTCCTGGGGGTTCCAGGTCTTGTGTATGCTTATCCAGGGAGGAGAGCTTCCAATCACATGTCCAGCCTCTGCTCCTAAAACCCACCCCACAATGTATCAAACATCAAAGATCTAGGCCTAGGTTATAAGTGTTGCTCTTATAAGTTAGTTTTTATAGGTTAAAAAGGGGGATGAGGGACTTGCACATGTGATGATGTTCTGGCTAGGAAAAGGGGCATCCTGAACCACCTGGGTGGGCTCTGTATGTCATTGCCCTTACACAGATGAGGAGGGATATATATATATATCACACACAAGATGAGATCCAGAGGACATTAGTCATCTGGGAGGAGGGGAGAAGAGAGCGGAGCTCACATCTAGAGCATCCTGTCTGAGATGACTCTCATCAGAGCTAACTCACTGCCCTCAGAGCAGCATTGGCCTCTTCCTGAAGGTGGAGCCTTCTGAACCCCACTGAAGGTTTCAACACTCTTTTATACTTCTGGTTGGGAGTATAAAGGTCCATGTGTGGAAGGTCCCATCCCTAGTGCAGTAACATTCCAAAGGCCTTTTGGGAAGTAGTTGGATCCCAGGACCTCTGGCTTCCTAAGTGATTTTGTCCTCTGGTAGAATCATCATTTGAGTGAAGGGTTGGAGGTGATGGTCGTGGGACATGGGGGCCTAAGTTAGGTGTACCACTGGGGGTGCCCTTGAAATGTACATCTTGTCCCCAGCTCTTTCCTGTCTCTTCTATGCTTCCCAGATACAATAATGTGAGCTATTTTACCTCACCCCAAGCCCTCAGCCATGATGCCCTGCTTGCAGCAATAGAGCATGCTGGTGGTGGGCAGGAACAGTGAACTGGGCGCCAAAGAAGACCTCTGCTCCCTCTCAGGCATTCTTCACTGTGACAAAAAGACTGACCAGCACAACTGGAGATCAAATTTCAGCATACATTTTGGAGGAAACATACCCCATTAAAGCACAGCACCAAATGTGTGCTGTCACTACAGTGTTGAACGCATACAGCTGCAGACCTGTGATCTGCCTTTCCACCTGGGACCCTCAGAGCCCATGCCATTCCATTCTCTAAGGTCATCTGCCAGCCTGCACCCACTTCTGCCCAGGGCCTGGCCCAAGCTGTGGCCTTTCAAGTGTAAGGGTGATTTCTAAATTTTATTTATTTAAATTATCATCATCATTATTATTATTTGTGTGTCTGTGCATGTATGCATGTGTGCATGTGGAAACCAGAGGTTGATGTCATATGTTTTCTTCAGTCACTCTGCACACTATATTTTGAGACAGGGTCTGTCACTGAACCTGACACTTGTAGATTTGGCTAGACTGACTGGCCAGCAAGCCCCAAGGAGCTCTCCATCTCCACCTCAGCACTGGGACTATAGGCATGAGTCTCTGCACCCAGGGTTGTTGTTGTTTGTTTGTTTGTTTTTTGAGTGCTGGGGATTTGAACTAGAGCCCCCATACTTGTGCAGCAAGCCCTTTGTCCACTGAGCCTCCCCCTCATGTCTAAAGATGCCTTTTCAGCTCTATACCACAGATCCTCACAAGAGGCCCGAGAGTAGCTGCTGCTATTGTCCTCGACACAATGCAGTCTGAAGATGGTGAAGAACCTGCCCAGGGTCACATAGCCTGCAAGCAGCAGAGCTGACAGGCAAGCCCAGGTTCTCTGCCTGTAAGTGCTGAGCGCTCAGCCAGAGTTCTCCTGCTCACTAAGTACTCCACACGGAGTTTCCCAGGCTGTACCACACTGCCCTGCAGCATGGAGAAGATACAGCCTGGGACACTCTTGCAAGTTGTTTCCTGACATGTTTGAGGTCACACATACACACACACACACACACACACACACACACACACACACACAC
>JADRCH010000051.1:2053649-2078445 GCA_019843965.1 Rhynchomys soricoides | reverse complement strand
TACCCCCCCCCCGCTTTACAGCAGAGCATCAGACTCCTCAGAGTCATCCAAGAGGCAGGATCACCCTGGTGAGATCTCAGTTTAATCAGCTCCTAAATGCTTACAGAGGAAAGCAATCCAGCTGTGACTAATCCCAAGATGCTAAATTAGTCTACTTAAGGGAAAACCGAGCAGACAGAGGAAGGAGGGTTGGGTCGGGTGGATAGGCAGATGGGCAGTCATTTGGTGAGGGGCTCATCAGGGACCTGGGTGGGGCAGAGGCTCAATAGGTTAATGGAGCTGAGACTCAGCTGGCTGGAGAACTGACTTTTCCTCATTCCATAGCACGCTGCCATTGCTCAAAGGCTCTGGTGTCTGCATTACTGGCTGTCACAGGATGCAAATCTCTGCCTATCTTTGCTATGGGCAGGATGTGTGTGAAGATTCCCAGAGGCTACCTGATGATAAAAGGGCACACTTCTCTGTTTGTTCTCATCCAAGCACTTGAGGGTGGCACTGTCATGGTCATCTATGAGACAGAGACACCAAGTGATCTGTCTTCCACTCAGACATTTGAGAGTGTAAGGGGGTGGGGTAATTATAAACAACTGTCCCCGACAAGCCACTGATGAGGGGATAGATACATCACACTGGGTCCCACAGGTGGTAAAGCAGGGCAGAGAGGGGTCTGGGACCCAAGTGCACTGGTCTTTCCCTGCGTTCTTCTCAGCCAAGGCGAACATCTTACCTGAATGGTATCTACAATGTACTGACTGCTGCAGCATGCTGCCTATGCAGTTATGGTAATTCATTTTCCTGTTCCTAAGACTCTTTTTGGGCAGGCCATATTATCTCAGTTTACAAGAGGCACTGAGGCACAGAAGGGTGGAGCCCCCAAAGGTAGTTTAAGGAATCCATGGCAGAGCCAGCAATGGAAACATGCTCTTTCTCAATGCCAACCTGAGGCTGAGGATGATCAGAAGTAAAACCACTGCTGGACAGAGGGGTGGGATGCAGGGCAGATGGAGGCAAACACCTATACAAGACAGCAGCAGGCTCCACCTTTCTCTGCTGTCTCCTCTAACCCCTTCTATAGACCAGACAGCTTATTTTTCCTATTCCAGGCATCACTCCCTCCCCCAAGCCTACGTAGCCTGCACTGTAGATGTCAGGCTGGGCTAGGGTTAGAGAAGCCAGAGAGCGTGCTCTGCAGCTGGGCAGCACTGCCATCCTAGGTTAGCTGTGACAAGCATCTGCCCTTTACAAGGTCAACTTTCCAGACCTAGAGGCTGAGCCCTGTGGGTGGGAGGTTGATAGCTTCCCCTGAGCTCCAAGCTGACAGCTGCAGGGCTGGACCTGTTCCAGGCCAGTCTGAGGAAGATGTTTTCCTTGCCTGTTTGTTTTGACAGTACTGGGGATGGGACCCAGGGACTTACTTGTGTATGCTAGGCAAGCACACGACCTCTGAGCCACCCCTCCCATCCAGCTCTTTTCCTGTTTTGGAAAGGCAATGCTGGGCTCTCAGGCAAGACCTTTCCAGTGGCACCCACCCCCTCAAGCCTCTAGCTCTCTCTTCCTCAGGGATCCCCTTCCTCTTTTTCCTTCTCCTATTCCAGGGACCTGCAAATCAGCCTCCTACATCCAACGTTTTTGTCTATCACTTCTTTCTGGCTCTGGGGTTGGTGGTACTACCTTCTGTGCACTCATAGTGCCCTGCCCACCTGGCTCCACACATCTAGCAGGTTATCTCTGGGGAGCCCTCTTAGCCTGGGAGCTTGCCATTTAGGTATCTGCAGGGCTCAGTCCTAGGCTGTCTGCAGACCTTCCTCTACATGCTCAACAGGAGCTTCTGGACATGCTCCGTTGGGATGCGCAGGAGCTTCCAGATGAGCTTAGTTAGGATGCTCATCCCCTGCTCTTCCTGCTCACTCCATCATTCTTCATTTTATTATCTGGTGCTCTCATCCCTGATTTCTTAAAATTTAGTCTTACATTCATGCTACTTAGCTACTGTATAATTCTTCGCCTTGAAGGGCAAGCTCCTTAGGGCTGGTCCTGATGACCCAACCTTATGAGTAGATGCTACAAAAACAGATGTTCATGAGAAGGGGAAACCTCTCTAAAGAAGAGGACAGATGGCTTCATGGCTTCCCTAGCCTTTGTTCCCCTGATTAAAGCAAAGACAATTTAAGAATTGAGAACGGAGGACAAGGTAACTTGGAGACCAGCAAACACGGTGCAGCCATGAATGTGGTCACACTGCAGTCTGCCAGCACTTGCTTCAAGTGCCCTGGAAGGGGTAGTGGATAGGAGATGGAATGGCCTTCCTGAGCTGGCCCATGACACTCATGCCCTTGTTTCATGTGTCTTTCTCACTTAGTCCTCACAGTTCTTACGACCCATTTCACCTGTGGGTAAACTGATGAAAGAGAGTAAGATCAGGTTGCAGTCACATGGGGATGCTGAAGAGGGCAGGGTATGCATGGGGTGTATGACTCAGAGTTCTAAGTTCTTTCATGCTTCATGTGGCTTGTCTGGGGAAGTTGCCTTTGATCTTTAAGGGTCAAGTATAGTAAAGAACCCTTGTAATCTCAGAACACGGGAGGCAGAGGCAGGAGAATCAAGAATCTAAGGTTATCCTTGGATACCCTAATGAGCTCAAGGCTAGCTTGGGCTATGTAAACCTTGTCTGAAAAAATTAGTGTGTGGGGGGGTGGGTGGGAAGGGTAATAAGTAAATAAACAATCTCCTGATTTTGGCCACTTTGCTTCCACTACATCTGAGAGACCTGAACCTAGCCTTCCCTCAGAGGAACAGGAAGACAATGGTCAGAATAGGAATGCAGTGGGTTACTTCTGCCCTTTTTTTTTTTTAGCAGCTGATTTTTGACACATTAGAGAAATGAATCATTATCCTGTAATTGCTTCTCAGTTGGAAAGGTGCAAATTAAAACAAGGCCAATGTTGATGCCTCAGGCCTCCACAAGGTCTGCTTGTTAAAGAAGTGAGAGAAGCTGGGGCACGAGGGAGGCTTTCTACCACCTCCCCAGCTTGTGGGGTTCTAATAGAAGCTGAGGCACTCGAAGGAAGGACAATGCCTCACTTCCTGTCTCAGCTAACTCTTGAGTTTCTTGTGAAAGGAGCTAGATAGCACAGGTAAAGAACACCAGAATGTAATAGCTGCTCAATAAAGGTACTGCTACTGCTGCTAACAATGGGGGTGCTGATGGTGACAACAGTAGTAGCAATGGTAACAGTGATGGTAGTAGTGACATTAGGGACTGTGTTACTGTGCCTCTCCCCATTTGCACATTGAACACCAAATGGTATCAATGCAATGGCATGTAGAGGTGAGAATCTGGGAGGTGATTGCACCATGAAGACAAAGCCCTCATAAATAATATTAATAACCTTAAAACCAAGACTCCAGAGACTGTGCCACCTTCTGCCATGTGACTACAGAGCAAAAAGATGCTATCTATGACCATGTGGCTAATCATCAGACACTGAGTCTGCCAGTACCTTGATTTTGAATTTCCAGTCTCTCAAACTGTGAGATGTTTGCTGCTTAAATTGCCCAATATGTGGTGTTTGGTTAAAGATGCCAAAAAAGACAAGTGGTGGTGACACTGTTGCTGCCTACCATGGCAATGAGGATAATAGTGATCATGGTGGTGGTGATAGTGGTGGCTATAGTGATGGTGGTGGTGGTGGTGATGGTGGTGGTGGTGGTGGTGGTGGTGATGGTGGTGGTGGTGATGGTAGTGGTAGTGGTAGTGGTGATGGTGGTGGTGGTGGTGGCGGCAGCTAAAGATCATTTCCACCATTATGACATTGGTGGAAATGTTATGTTGAAGATGGTGACCATGGTGACAGTGTTGGTAGTGATTATGGTGATGGTGGTGATCTTGGCAATTATTGTCTAGTGCTTCTCTGAGATGTTAGTTTCCCCACTGAGCACTGAGAACAATGTTTTGCAGCCACCTCAAAACTAGACATTGGTACATCCAGAATTACTCTGAATGACTATTTAGAATCTGTTGTGCTCCCGTGTGAATCATCGGGTTGTTTTGTATTTATAGGAATAATTCCAGTAGAATTTTGATGAGGACTGCAGTGAATCTGTAGATTTGCCTTCAAGAAATGACCTTTCAAACAGTATTAATTCTACTGATATTTGAGTGTCAGAGGTCATCCGGTACCTCCTTCAGTTTCTTATAGCAGAGCTCATAGATTTCATTGTAGAGATCTTTCAAGTCTTTAGCCAGATTTATTCCTTATTGCTAATAAGATTGTGTTCCTACTTCTTTTCACTACATGTTCATAATTGGTATATAGAAAGGCTACTGATTTTTTTATTGGCTTTATCTTCTGTTCCTTTTTGAAAATGTGCTCATCAGAATCAAGAGTGTTCTGGTAGAGTGTTTTACTCAAAATACCATTTTCCATTCTTTCACTTTGCATCTGTCTGTGTTCTTGTCAATGAGGGTTCTTGCAGATAGAAGTTAGTTGAAACTTGCTTTTTAACCTATGCATCCAGTCTATGTCTTTAAACTGGGGACGTAGACCCTTTAAATTTAAAATTATTATTGAAAAACACAGGCTAATTTCTTCCTTACTCATTGTATTGGCTAGTTTTGTGTGTTGACTTGACACAAGCAGATGTTATCACAGAGAAAGGAGTTTCAGTTGAGAAAATGCCTCCAAGAGGTAGAGCTGTAAGGCATTTTCTCAATTAGTGATCAAGGAGGGAGGGCCCCTTGTGGGTGATATCATCTGTGGGCTGGTAGTCTTGGGTTCTATAAGAAAGCAGGCTGAGAAGCAAGCAAGCCAGTAAGCAGCATCCCTCCATGGCCTCTGCATCAGCTCCTGCTCCTTGACCTGCTTGAGTTCCAGTCCTGACTTCCTTCTGTGATGAACAGCAGCATGGAAGTGTAAGCTCAATAAACCCTTTCCTCCCTGATTTGCATCTTGGTCATGATGTTTGTGCAGCAATAGAAACACTGACTAAGACACTCATCTTAGAGATTTTCTAGTTTTCTGAGTCAACATGCTTTAGTCATTTTCTATTTATCATTTGCTTATTCATTCCTCCAGTGAAATTTGTTCTTTCCTGAGCCCTTATGATTTTGTATCACGTTCTTCCTCTTCTGTATGTAAGTATGGTTTTGAGTATCTATTGGAGTGCTAGCTTGGTATTCTAAATTACTTAAGTTCATGCATATCAAGGAAGGTCTTTATTTGTCTCTTGAATTTAAAGGCTAATTTTGCTGGGTATAATAATCTTGATTGGTAGTATACTGCTTGTGACTTGAAACATATCTGTTTGTATTCTCCTGGCCAATGGAGTTTGTGCTCATAGCCTGCTCTCATTTTAACAGGTCTGTCTTTGCAAGTAACTCACCACTTCTCTCTGGCAGTTCCCTATATTCTTTGTTCTGTACTCTTGAATTTTAGCTTTCATGTGACATAGAAAAGTTATTTTCTGGTGATGTCTCTTTGGGGTTCTAAATGCTTCCTGTACTTGTATATCAATTTCTTTCCTTAAGTTTTGGAAATGTCCTGCTATAAAGTCTTGGAGTTCATTATACCTTTCATCTATATTTTGGTTGCTTCTCCTACTTGGCAGATTCACAGGTTTGCTATCTTAATTGGGTCCTAAAGTTCCTTAGTGTTGTAGTTGTTATTGTTATTGCTATCTCAGTATAATAATTCCTCACTTTTTCTTTGGCTCCTCAACATTTCCCTCTGCCTTGTCTAACCTCTTAAGGTTACTTAAGATCTTTGTGATTACTGATCGTTTCTTTTCCAATATTTCTTCTTTGTTGTTAGAATGGGCCTGGGTCTTTATGCAAGGAACTTAGTTTTTGTTATCTATCTAAGTGGATAGGCAGAAGGATGTTTGGGGCACAGAGAAGATGGTCATAAGAGGACTGAGGCAGAGATCACAAAGATGAAAGAGACACAGAGATAATAAAGAAGAGAGGAAGAAGGGAAGGGGTAAGGTAGAGAGGGAGAGAGAGTGGGAAGGGGAGAGAGAAGAGGGAAAATGGAGAAGAGAGAGTTGAGAGGAAGCGAGAGGAGAGGGGGAGGGGGAGGAGATGAGAGAGGGAGGGAGAGAGGGAGAGGAGAGAGAACTCTTCTAGATCCTCTAGAGGAGAGTAGCCCTCATCAACCTTGATCTTGGGCCTCTGGCTTCCAAAACTGGGGAATTCATTTCTGTTATTTGAGTCCACCAGTCTGTACTAGCTTGCTACAACAGCCACAGTAAATGGATGCCTTCTGGCAGTCAGTCACATGTCATTGGAGGTAGGAATAACAGACAAATTCCTTTGCTGGATTTTGAGGAATAGCCCAAACCACAGCTAGGAGGAAGGCAGCTGAGGTGGGAACTGTGAAAAGTCCGAAGCTGACAGTTGTCATTTTCTCTGCGGAGTAAGACCAGTTCTGGGAACTTTCTAAATGTCTGAACCTGGTGATACACTCCTGAGAACCCAGAACTAGGGAGTCAGAGGCAAGAGGTCCATGAGTTTGAGGCCAGAAAGACCCTATTCTGTATTAGTCAAGAGTTCTCTAGGGGAACAGAACTTACAGAATGAATCCTTCCTGTCTGTCTATCTCTATCTATCTATCTATCTATCTATCTATCTATCTATCAATGGGTTTTATTAGAATGGCTTACAGGTGGTCCAGCTAGTCCTACAATAGCTTTATATCAATAAAATCTCCAAGAATCCAGCAGTTGTCCAGTCTACAAGGCTGGATGTCTCAGCTTGTTTACAGTACATGCCTGAATCTGAAAAAGTAGACTTTAAACTTAGACTTGCCAGAGAGAGCAAGAGCAAGCAGGTAAAGATAGCAAACTTCCTTCTTCCATGTCCTTTATATAGGCTGCCAGAAGAAGGTGTGGTCTGGATTAAAGGTGGATCTTCCCACCTCAAAATATCCAGATTAGAAGTCTTTCCTTCAAGTGATTTAAGTTGACAACAAGTACACTGTCAAAAAAAGAAAAAAAAGAAAAAAAAAAGAAAGAAAGAAAAGAAAGAAAAAGAGAAAAAGAAAAAAGCAATCATTCAATCAATCATCCAGGCTTAGCCACTGGAACTTAGAACTGTTTTAAAGAGTGATTGCTTATGATTTCTTCTGAAGACAAACATTTCTGAAGTGAGCTTGGCAGAAAATCTTAAAGCACACAGCCATGTGTTCCTACTCAAGTTGCAGGCATCGAGCTCACTAATTAACTCTACCCAAGGCTGTGGGGAAAGATAAGAAGGAAAACTGAACAGCAAGAGTCTCAAGGGAGAATGGGGTAGGTAGGGGAGGAGATCAGGCTCAGAGTCAGGCAAATTCTGGTTGTGCCTCATCTATGTTGCATGTAGGGCAGACTAAGCAAGGCTTCCTGGAGCCTAGGAAAAAGGAAGAGGAGGAAAAGGAAGAGGAAGAGAGGAAGAGGAGGAGGATGACATAGTCAGGTGGTGGAGGTGGCTCACACCTTTAATCCCACCACTCAGGTGAGCAGCAGAACCAGGTGGATATCTGTGAGTTCGAGGCAAACTTCGTCTACAGAGTAAGTTCCAGGACATCAAGAGCTATGCAGAGAAACCCTGTCTCAAAAAGAAAACAAACAAAACCAAACAGCAGCAGTAGGAGCAACAACAACAACCAAAAAAAAAAAAAAAAAAACCAAGCAAGCAAACAAAAAATGTCTCCTTTGCAGAGATGCTGTGGTCCTCAGGATGCACACGGCAATGCTCTTGGTAGAGCAGGTGCTCAGCTGCAGGAAGCTGATAAGAACTTTGAAAGCTCTTTGGTCTTCCTGGACAAGTGAAGCATGCTCTGTACCCTCACTGAGCAGCTTGTCTACATGCCTCTGTCACAAAAGATGGTTCAAGTCTTTCATTTCCAAGGCCCACCTGCCCTGTGCCTGCAGCTGGGGTGACAAAGTGCTTTCCTGCCACCACGGTGACCAGATTAGTCTTCTGTGCCTGCTGTAACAAATGAAGACAAATGTGGTCACTCAAAACAGGAAGTTGTCATCTCAGACTTGGATGCTGGAAGCTTGGGATTGGACAGCACCTTGCTGATCACACCCCAAGAGCCTTAACTAACTTTTCACTAAGGATTTATTTCCAGGCAAGGTTGCATTCCAAAGGATCAAGTAAACATGAATCATGGTGGATGTCATTCAATCCACCATGAGAGAGGGACACATTGTGGTTTAAATATGGAATGTATCCTACAGGATTCATGTTTTGAATATTTGGTCCCTAAATGTATATTCTCTCTCTGTCTCTGTCTCTGTCTCTGTCTCTGCCTGTCTGTCTGTCTGTCTGTCTGTCTGTCTCTCTCTCTCTCTCTGTGTGTGTGT
This sequence comes from Rhynchomys soricoides, assembly GCA_019843965.1. Classification (NCBI taxonomy): domain Eukaryota; kingdom Metazoa; phylum Chordata; class Mammalia; order Rodentia; family Muridae; genus Rhynchomys; species Rhynchomys soricoides. The sequence continues at coordinate 2,070,099 of JADRCH010000051.1, read as the reverse complement.
GTGTGTGTGTGTGTGTGTGTGTGTGTGTGTGAACCTTAGGAGGTAGGGCTCTGGAGGATATAGGTCACTGTGAGTGTGCCTTACATATGTAGTCTCAGTCTGTCCCACCCCACTTTCCATTTGCCCTGAGGTGAACAACCTCTTTCTGCTTAGTCCTTACTACTGTAACCTTCTGGCACATAATAGGCCTGGCATTGACAGAATTCAGGACTGTGACTGGAAACTCTGAGCCAAACTAAATCTTTCCTCCTCAGTGTTGTTCATGTTAAGTATCTGGTCATAGTAACTTAACATCCTATTAAATCAACAAGAACCTGGGACTAGGCTGACTTGAGGAGCAAACTTTGGGCATCCTCTGTGGGGATTATAGCCCCTCAGGGCCCCAGACTAATGGAGATCGAGGAGCCATGCCTCTAGGTTGTCTGAGATGATGGAAGGAGGGAGTTTTGTTTTTTTGTATTTGTTTTTCAGACAGGGTTTCTCTGTGTAGCCCTGGCTGTCTTGGAACTCACTCTGTAGACCAGGCTGGCCTCGAACTCAGAAATCTGCCTGCTTCTGCCTCCTGAGTGCTGGGATTAAAGGTGTGTGCCACCACTGCCCAGCTGGAAGGAGGGAGTTTTAACAGCATGGCTGGAGCTGGCAGATCTGGTGACACTGTCTGGTGGCTTCCAGATTCAGGAAAGCAGCTTTGGCTGGGCTGGTTGCCTAGTGACTTCCAGAAGTGTGGAGGTGCCATTCTCAGGCTAAGGGTGCCTGAGGGTAGTGATAGATCTCTCAACTACCTCTCCAGCACCATGTCTATCTGTGCCGCCATGCTTCTTGCCATGAAGGAAGCCCCAATATTTTTCTTTATAAGAGTTGTTTTGGTCATGGTATCTCCTCACAGTAATAAAACCCTAACTAAGACAGACCAGAATCTCCCAAACTATGAGCCCACACAACCCCTTTCTGATTCTAAGTTGGTTGTCTCAAGTAATTTTTGAATAATTGGAAGGTTACTAACATGGATGGTAAGTTACTGTGCTGGTCAGTTTGATTGTCAACTCGACCAGTCTAGAATCACCTAGGAAGAGACTCAATAAGGGATTTCCTAGGCCATGTTGGCTGTGGGCTTCTCTGTGGGGGATTCTCTTGAGTATATTAATTGAGGTGGGAAGACCTGCACAAAGTGGGGCAGTGCCACCTCCTAGAGAGGGCACTGTATGCTGCATATGTGTGGAGAGGTGCTGGGCACTGACAAGCATGAATGCATTTGTGTCTCTCTGCTCTTGATTGTAGATGTGACAATCTGCTTCAAGGTTCTGCCTTAACTCCCCTGCAATGGTGGAATTTCACCTGAAATTGTAAGCTTGATAAACCGTTCTCATTCAAAGTCACTACTGCCAGAATATTTTATCACAGCAATGGAAACAAGACTAGAATGATGGTTTCACCTTGAGCTAGTTTCCTTTTCTCACATACTTGCCCCCAAGTCCCTCTGCAGTCCTGCCATTCCCTGTTCCAGGTCCCTATGCTCCGAGAATATGGCTACTGTCTTCCAGTTGGCCCATTGACAGATCTCTGACTTCAGAGCAGACACCCCTTGGTTTGGAGGGTGACAGCTCCTGCATGGCAGCCACTCTGCATCACCATACAGCCTCACTCCAGGCTACGGTACTATCACATGTTTTCCTACCTGCCTAGGTGACCTTGGGAATGGAATTTCTTCCCACTGTAGCTGGTCCTGGGATTCTGTCTCTTGCTGAGTCCTCTGGCCTTACTCTCAGATTAGAGAAGAGATCATTCACAAAATGACTTTTTAAGTCCATTTGACTGCCTGGGATCAGGGGAAGGGGACCATCTCCTACCAGGCCAGGAGCAGCTACAGCTTTCTATTATGTCTTAGTGTTCACAAGCAGGATTCAGAAGGTCACAGGGACTTTCCTACAAGCCCCTGTGTGGTCATGGGCACGAGGCTGGATTTCCACTTCTAGAAAGGGGGGTACTATTAACAACACATGATAATGAATCCAAAGGTAAAGCTTCACCTTCATATAAATTCACTGATGTGTCCTTTACAATGACAGCTAATTTTGTATTATGTGGGTTTATCTTTCAAGAATTATGACCTGGTTTGGTGTCAGGATGTCTCAGTTATGGCTCTAGTTGTATGAGTATAATTGTACCTATTTTTCTACCCAACAATTTCTGCTTAGTCATGAAGACTAGAAATTTTCTTGTCACTCTGCTTTGGACATAATTTTCTAGCTCCTCAAGGGACTTGAGTCCCATCTAAGTTGAGTAGTTCAGCTGTGAGAAAGCCAAAAACATGCATAGAAGTCGGTCAGTCTGTCTGTATCTACCTCTCTTTCCTCTTCTCTGTTCTCTCTCTCTCTCTCCATTTTTCTTTTTCTCTTTCATTTGTTCCTACACTTGTTTATTTTTCAACAAACAGGAATATCCGGGGCTGTGTGCACAGTAGCCAATGTGTACAAGAAGATTCATAGCTGTTGGCTCTTGACTTAGTGGCAGTGGGAGTTACTAGCAGGGTCAGGGCTCTTATTCTGTTCCATAACCCCAAATGAGGTACTTGAGATCTTGTAGATGCTGCTTGAATTTTATTCCAGGATGGTTCATGTTATAAATGAAGTCTCCTGTCTACCTCTGTATACTACCTGTATCATGGGCAGGGTTCAGAGCCCAGACCTGACCAACTGTGAGATCACAGACACACAGAACAAGAACAGCAATGCTCAGATAAGTCTAGAATATTAGCCATGAGCACCCATTAGTCCTGGTCCCTCCTAGTCCTGGAAACCCATTATAAATGGTTACTGAGAGGTCTGACTCCCCAAGGTCTTCCCCAGGTCAGGAATAGCACCTTTTCACTTCCTCTTCTGTAGATGCGATGAGGGCACGGCTAGCCTTCTGGTTTACCTGTTTCAATTGCCTCTGTTCCCACCACCTTACTCAGATTCTCCTCTGTGAGAACTTAGTTAGAATGCTAGGTCCTCTGTGGAACTCTGGCCTGCATAGCTGGAGGGCTCTTGTATGTCCTTCACCCAGCCCTCAGGTAACTTCCACCTGCAGGAAGGGCTCCACAGGGCCAGGGCATTATGACAAGTAGAGGGACCCCTTTTCATACCAGACGTACGCTAGGCAGGCACCTGGTACATCCTATTGGGTCAGCACCTTCCTCTCACTGCTTGCCTCCATCCTAATTCCCAGCTTAAGACACTGTCCTCATCTGGTACCTCTGTCCTCCCTGCTAAGGCTCCCCTCTTTCCAGGTGTCAGGCCCTCATGTCAGCCTTCAGACTGGAAATGAAATGTAGAGAGATTTCCTGTCCTTCAAAGTAAGGCTTTCAACTGCCTTGTTTATGAGATTCTCTGAGCCACCTTGAGGCTGTGCACACACATAAAATATACAGTAGGAAACTGCTGATTTAATCTCTCTCTCTCTCTCTCTCTCTCTCTCTCTCTCTCTCTCTCTGTCTAATTCCAACTCCCTGTCAGGTCTCCTTAAATTGATTGCTCAGGAGAGAGGCTGTCTGGAGCAAACTGCTGGGTTTTCCTGGAAGGATTATTCCAGAGGGTCCTGGGTTCTTGGCCATTTCCTTAATGGCTATGGGGGAGGGGGGTGTCTCCCTCATTTCTCAGCCATTTCTCTCTCAGCAGCCTCATTCCTTATTTTTGTAGAGAGCTCCTCCTGGGATGGGCTCTGCTCTAAGGACTTAGGTAGAGGCTCTCACAGTCTGGATTTCCCTTAGACAGGTACTATCCCTGGAACCTTCGGCTCGGCACTGTCAGTGTGAGTTTATTGTGGTCCTAGACTCCAGTCCACCAGTGGCTGAGATCACTGGTTGCTGGGGAGGCATGGCTGCTAAGTGAACACCAGGGATTTGGGGATTAAATGTCAGGACTAAAAGTTAATCTGTGTTTGTAGGGTGCAGGTGACTTCCCTGGAGGGGGCTCCCTAGACACCAGTGTGGAGCTGAGCATTTCATGCCCTGAGACACAAAAGGTTTCTCATCAACACCAAGTGCTTTGACTTAGGGGTCTGAATTTAAGAGCTAAAGCCCAAGGCCAGTTCCTGACTACTGAGTAGGGACAATGTCTGAAGCGGGAACCAATGGAAGCTACGGAAATCAGCACACTCCAGGGTCACCTTCATCTGAGAAGATCTGCCAGACGTGACAAAACTGTGTCTTGTGTAGATGCATGCAGGGTAGATTGGCGACAATGGCGGTGAACCTCATCATGAGAAGACACACATGAAAGCTTCCTCCTCAGATCCGGAAATCTTTGTGTAGGCCCCTTTCCCTCTGAATCATTTAAAAAAAATATTATGTTTATTTACATAAAGGTGGGACATTTGTGGAGGTCAGAGGACCACTTGTGTGTGTGGTGTTGGTTCTCTCCTTCTACCATGTGGGTCCTGGGATTCAAAGCATATCTTTAGGTGTGGTGGCAAGTGCCTTTAGCCACTGAGCCACCTTAGTAGTTTTTAACTTTGTAGGTCAATCTCAAAATGTACCTAATTCTACCAAAGTTTTAGCAAGCATTTAATGCACACCAACCAGGTATCTATGAAGGCATTAAATCATGGGTCTTAGGTCAAGATGGTGAAGGTCCAAACCTGTTATTTCTCAGCTGTGACTCAGGAAATTAATCAACCCGAACTGCTTTTCTCTTAGTCTATAAATTGAGAATAAGGTTTGTTTGGAAAGAATTTGGAGGCTCACCTGTAACCCATTTCTATTCCAGGCATAGGAAGGGCAGATCAAAGGGGGAAAATGACCTGGCCATTTCTCTATTCAACAAGCCAATTGCACCTCAGGATTGAACTGGCAAGCAGGAAGGTAAGAGAGCATCCTACATGTTCAAAACTGCTAGTATGGGAGTGGGGGCACCCTGGCCTAATATCAGTGAGTAGCTGGGGAAAGATCACAGGAGAGGTGATTGATAATATTACGAAACAAGATTAGGTCCCCAGACCTACAGGTTGCTACAATAGGCAGTGTGTGCCCTCCTGATAGGTCATTGCCCTGCCTGTCTTAGCTAAGTCTTAGCGGCAATAAAACACTATGACCAAAAGCAGTTTGGGGAATGAAGTGTTTTTATTTTAGCTTACAGCTACATCACTCAGAGAAGCCAGGGAAGGAACCTAGAGGCAGAAACTGATTTAGAGGCTATGAAGGAGTGCTGTTAACTGGCTTGTTAACTCATGGTTGCTCAGCCTGCGTTCTTATAGCATCCAGGACCAGCAGTCCGAGGGAAGCAATGCACACAGTAAGCTAGGCCCTCCTACATCCATCACCAATCAAGAAAAAAGACCACAAGTTTTGTCCACCTGTTAAGGTGGTGAGGGACATTTTCTCAATTGAAATCCCCTTTTCCAAAATGACTCTAGCTTGTGTCAAGTTGACATGAATCTAGTAGAGCCAGCACAGTGTTCCCTTTGTCCTCCAGCTGTTCTGAACACCCTGGCTTCGTGGTGTGTGTGTGTGTGTGTGTGTGTGTGTACTGGTGCTTCCTTGATCATTACAAGGTCTCCTCTGTCATCTTATCACAGTTCCCTAAAACTTTGGATGAGGACAAATGCTTTTCACCCGCCAATCACAAGTGAGAACCAACAACATGACAGCCCTTTAAAATCACAACAAAAAATAAAACAGGTTCAATTCCATTTTTTTTGCTAGAAATCAAATAAGCAAATGTTGCCGTGCCTGATTTAGGAGGTGCTGGGGCCATCTTGCACATCGGGCAATGCACGACTAACTGAACCTCACTCAGTTCCACAATTCAGTCTTTTCTCAACACATAGAAAAAATAAGAAAGGCTATGAAGCCCTGTCAGGGAGAGAGTGTGCAGCCACGCTGCATGCGGCCCTAATCCTTCCTCTCAGCACCAGTCATATGGAGGATCTAGCTTGACACAGACATGAAACCAGACAATGGCAAGACCATGAAGAAAACTCCATCCTGCAGAGAGGGAAACTGAGGTACAATGAGAAGAACAGACCTTCTAGTGGATGCATGGCTAGGAAAGAGTGGAACTGGATTAACTGAAGTCCCATCAATCATGGCTCCACAATTATCAGGTACCGTGCAAGGTGGTGGATAGGGGACCGGTCTGCAGCCGGAAAGCTCCCCAGCTACTTCTCTAGGGGTCTTCCCTAGAGCTGCCAGGAGCCCTGAGGGAGTTTGTACTCTCAGGTTCATGGAGTGCTGTCTACCAGCAGTGACTCATGGATCCCTGCCACCACCATCAGTGAACTTCCCATGTCACCTGTGCCTTTTCTATGGCACAGATGTAGCTTGACTATCTTTGATTCCTCACAAGTCATTCCTGAGCCTAGCATATATGGCATCCCAGGTTCATCATTATTGGGCTCTTAAACATTAACATCAGTGGGTCTGTGGGTTAGCCTGTACCTGCCTTCTGTGAATAGAATGAAGATAGCCCACTACATTTTGGTAAGGCCTAAGGGGAAGCAGGGGCACACCCTTTTCCCCATTAGGCTTTGCTTCTTCCTAGGGCCTAAGTTTCCCACTGATCAAGGAGATAGCTGCCCCTTCTTCCCAGTTCCCAGGTACCATGAGGAGGGTGTCCTACCTGGACCGCTGCAGAACGAGGCAATGATGGCCAAGATGCACACAATGCTTAGGTAAGGGACCCAGGGGGCTCGGTCCTGTGGAAGGACAACATACACAGGTGAGGAACTGTGGAACAGCCAGGGAACCTGAATTTTTGCATTTTCCTGACTTCATTTGTGTGACAGGCTATTTCATACCCCTGATCCCCAGTCACTGCAAACAGCAACCACTTAGCCATTCTGTTCTCTTATGTGGGTTGCAAGGAGCTGATGCCAGCAGAATTCCACAGTCGCCAGTAAGCAGGAAGTGTAAATAAGTGCACAATTCCCAGCAAACCAAATGCTCGAAAGCAGTCATTCTCAATTCCTAATGCTGCGACCCTTTAATCCAGTTCACCATGGTGTGGTGACTCCCAATCATAACATTATGTTGTTGCTACTTCATAACTACTGTTAGGAATCATAATATAAATATCTGTATTTTCTGGTGGTCTTAGGCAAGCTCTGTGAAAGGGTCATTCTACCCTCCAGGGATCATGACCCACAGATTGAGAACCACTGTTCTAAAGCAAGACATAGGAGGAAATGTTCAGTCAAGTGTTGTCACACTTGACTCAGTTACCACTCCTCCTGTGGAAAGCACTGCGTTCATACTCCCACCATAGCATGAGTGTGGGGAGCTAACTCACTCATGGGATGTGTCCAGAGAGCCTGTCACTCATCTATAGGCAGGTGTTGAGAGAGCTCTGAGGTCCTGTTGGGTAGAACTTAGATTGGGGCAGAGGGATGCTTGAGGCAGAAGAAAGACAGATGCCAGAGCAGCTTCCATGTTTTCTCTCAAAACCTCAGATGTCCAAGAACATTGCAAAGCCACCCAGCTCAGGACAACTATATGCCTGGATATGGGAAAATTCCAGCTCAGGCAACACATTGTCTCCCAAGGAGGAGCTAGCTCAGCACTGCCTCTGAAGGCCTGGCTTTTGACATCACCACACTACCTTTGCCTCTTTCTAGAACTGTTTAGAATGTTAGGATATCTGGCTGATGACCAAGATGCCCAACTTTCTATGTCAAGATTTATTCCTGAAAAAAAAAAAAAAAAATGCCCAGACTTACCGCACCCTTGGCTTGAGACACCCAGTAGGTGCTCCATGAATGCAGGTTGCCCTGAGAAGTGTAGGGATCAAAGGGAAAGTTGGGGAGCCTGTAATAAAGACCCTGAGATCCAATCCACCTCACCTTCATCCAGCCGTGAAACCTGATCACTTGTATTTATGATTCGGACTTTCCCTCCATAAAAGGAGGTAATCTGGGGCTGGAGAGATGGCTCAGTGGTTAGGAGCACTTGTTGCTCTTGTAGAGGACCCAAGTTCAGTTGCCAGCACCCTCGTGGTGGCTCACAACCATCTGTAATTCCAGTCCTAGAGGATCTGTCCTCCATGGGCACACATGTGGTGTGCAGACATACAAGCAGGAAAAACGTCCATAAGCATAAAATAAAGTGTTCAGTATTTCAAAGGAGACGATCTGAGTTCTGTAAGGAGAGTGGGCATAATTGCTCCTCGGTGTAAATACACACACAGTCTTGCATCACTCCCTCCACATGCTATCAGCAGCTCCTGACAGCATCCCAGGCTACTTGTAGAGCTAGGGCCCAAGAGGGGCCAGAAGCATGGTAAGTGGAAAAGCCAGGACACCAGCACAAGAATCCAGGTGACAGAGGAGTTACTGAGAAGCCACCTGACAGGCAGTACACAGCTCCCTTGGCAAGGAGGTGACAACTAGAGGGACATCTTGGAGGCAATTAACATAATCCCCCCACTCCAAAGATAGGTAAATTGAGGTGCAGGGAAGGGAGGAATCCTGTTCACAACACAGCTATCTGTGGCAGTGGCAGGGCCAAAAGTCAGGCCTTTTCTTGTTCAACTTCCCTCTAGAAGGGAGGCTCCATGGGAGATGCCTCACAGGAGAGGGTCTGTTGAAAGGATGAACCCACAAGGCTCCAAAGTGATGACAGCAGAACCAGTTACCTGCTGATCCCCTTAAAACATGACAGGCACAATATCTCACCTGCAGGGTCAGTGTCATGGTGAGGGTCCCAAAGAAGAGGGCCATCAGTCCGAAGCCACCAATGAGGAGAGGTCTCCTTCCTAAGCGCTCAATGACCAAGCCCTGCTCAGAGAGAGAGAGAGAGAGAGAGAGAGAGTCACTTCAAGCCCATACAAAAGGGACCCCAGTAGTCCTGGGAAGATGGTGGAGGGTCGTGGAAGGCTATGGAGGGCTGGTTTGACACAGAGGTGTGATCTAGGAGGACAACCGTATGCAGCCCCAGCAGTCCTGTCCTCTCACCCAGCTCTACACAGCTGCAGCTTTGGGACTGTTCCTGATCTCCTCTCACTGACTCTTCTATCTGCCACCAAGGTGGGTAAAGACAATGACCCTAAAATACCATGATAATATCAGAAGGCAAGTGCCAGAGTGAGGCAGGCTCAGACGGACATCCTGGCTCTACTACTTTGCAGCTGCCTGGACTTCAGCCTAAGATTTCAGGCCTCAAAGTCCCTGTGGCAGGAACAGGAATCCTGTCACCTCATCCTGCCCCGCCCCAAGGCATCAAGAGGTTGGATGGACCAAATAAGGGACTACCTGCTGTTTATATTAGGTTCATGCCCTCCCATCCCCACTGCTTCACAAAGAACATCAAGGAACAGAGAGATGAGGTAACCTAGAAGAGGTCACACAGCAGAAAATGAGGCCAGGAATTGAACACAAGGTGCTGAAAGACTCATGATTGATCTCAATTGAGCAGTTAGGAAGGCTTCCTGGAGGAGGCAGAAACAGGCAGAGCTTGTCAGGGATAAGGTCAGCTCAAGCAAAAGCTTGGAGGTGGGAAGATTTCTATCGAATGTGCCACTTCCTTTCCCCTCTCATGGTCTTCCTAATGCCCCCCCCCCCATGTCTTCATTTGAGAAAAACCTGTAGCATTTGCTTTCTGAGTCTGGCTTATTTTGTTTAACATGAATATCTCTAGTTCCCTTTGTTTTCCTACACATGTCAGGATTTTGGTTTTCTTTAAGGTTGACAGCTACCCCACCGTGTAGATGTACTACACTGTACTTATCCATGATCTGTAGGAAGTGTTCCACTTGCTGCCTACTGTGAATAGAGCAGGAAGGAACATGGATAAGCACGTGTCTATGGCTGGCTGACTTAGAGTCCTTTGAGGGGAGGCGATCTTAAGTGGGAGGGAGAGAGAAAGGTGGGTAACAGAATTCCTGTGACAAGGAAGCAGGGGGTCATTCTGAGGAGTGGGGAGGATCAAGAAGAACAAATGATGTGTGAAATGCCAGAATAAAACCCACACTAAGTTAAAACTCCACATCCACCCACCAATCCATCCATCCATCCATCCATCCATCCATGAACCCCCCACCCATCCATTCATCTACCCACTTACCTACCCACCCACCCACCCATCCATCTATCCATCCACCCACCCATCTATCTACCTACCCACTCACCCACCCATCTATAAATCCACCATCCATCCACCCACCTACCCATGCATCCATCCGTCCATCTACCCATCCATCTATCCATCCACCCACTCATCCATCCATCCACATATCAATCAATCAAAGCTATCTTCTTTGGACAAGCAGAAGTAGTGACAATGCTGAGGGTCGTGAGGTCTGAGCATATGACCTCTTCTTGCCTGGCAGCTTCAGGTGATAAGAAGGACAAGGTCCAGAAGCCTTGGGAGCTCTGCCTTGGAGTTTCAATGCAGGGAGTCAGTGCTCTGCTCACCAGAAGCCAGGTGACCAGAAGCTGCCTGGGGTGGACCTTCTCAGATGAATGGGAGCTGCAGTCTGGGCAAAACAGGAACTGGGGTGTGAGTGGCATTGGCTATCTGGAGAATACGGTCCCATAGGCCAGGTGACAGCTCAGACCACTTGGCTATGGGGAGCATTCTGGGACCAGATCATACAGGAGTGATTTTGCTGGGATGGGAGGGGCCTTTAGTGCAGTCAGGGACTGGCAGCAGGTGGAGATACCCTGACTGGTTGGAAGGGCTTTTTCCTGCAGACCCAGGCCTCCCAAGCTTCACCTCTTGGGAACCTGACCCAAGAGCATAGATCAAAGAAGATGTCTAGAGGAACTTGGGGTGGAAGATGGGCTAACCTGGGCTCAAGTCCAGGCTCTGCCTCTCAGCTTTCCTTGCATGCAGGATGGATGACTGACTGACTGACTGAACTTCTTTGAGCCTGAGTTTCCCCACCTGGGCAGTGTGGATGGCAGTATCTCTGTGGGGTAGCTGTGAGATGAGAGGAAAAGCATGCTGAGCCTAAACTTAACTCAGGAGCAACTGGGCCTGCCCATCAAAGCAGAAACTGTCAGTCAAAGAATGGCCTGGGTGGCTGCTCTCACTCCTGACTTTAATTGGCCCCATGGCCTTGAACATGAAAGCCAGCCCTTTCGTGAATCAACTTCATTTTGTGTGGCCACAGGATTAGTCTAGGTGACAGGAGGGGGGGTCAGTTCTGAGCATCCACTTTGTTGGAGGCAGGCACTGAGCACATTCCAAATAATAACCATTTAATTCCCACGAGGACCCCCGATGAAATGGGCCTTCTTTTTGCCCCCATTATACAAGTGAAACAAACAAAACAAAACAAAAACCAAGAGACTTAGGGAAGTTGTCCAAGGCACATGCCTGAAAAGGGGTGAAGCAGGGATTCCCGCAGAATCTTTTCTAGTTCAGAAACAGGCAAAGCCCCCAATTTGTAGCAGCCCAGTGTTCCATCTTCATGTCCAATCATTGAACACATACAGCATCGAGTCATTGGCTGACTCTCTTTTCTCCCCAGCCTCCCTGGAAGCTCTCGCATCACTGTTTCCCCAGAATCCAGGAGCACCCTTGGCTGCCATGGGTTCTTTGCTGATGGAGTGAGCTAGGTAGATCCGCAGTGTGCAGGAGGGCAGTGAAAACATAGAGGAGGGGGCAATGAACTCACTCTATGGGAGGTTTGGGGGGGTATGTGGGTCAGGAAGGGTCAGGGAAGAAGCAAAGAGCAGAACTTTCTGGGGAAAGAGGATGGAGAGGCAATAAGAGGGAGAGGAAGAGGCAGAGGGAGGGACGGACGGACAGACGGAGGGAAGGAGGGAGCTGGAGGAGGGGAGGCTCTGTCTCCTCAGTATCTCAGAGGAGCTAAGCTAGAGCCCCTGATGGACACAGTGCTGAAATCAGCAGAGACTGCCAGGGACAAGCTTCCATATGGCATAGGGGACCAGGTCACAGTGAGGTTAGTATATTACATCGCTTTTCTGATTCTGACACATGTAACAGCTGTGCTGAGGTTAGCGTGTCGCAGTTAGAGATTAATGTGTCACTTTGCTACATAGGCAGTCTCTGTGGTTACAGTGGGCTGAACTTGCCTTGTGCTGTGAATCCAAGATGACAGTGTGTTACGTTCCACAGAGATGGACATGCATTGCTGATTGATATCCATGTTTTCAAACATAACAAAAGGTTTCCTTAGCCTAGGGAAAAGGACTCTGGAGAGAAGCTTCTTCAAGTGAGCCAAATGCAGGGTCCCCCAAATACAAGCTAGCTAAGAACCAGCATTTTACACTATGACATCAGTATTCAGGGACTTTGCTGGGAAGGACACAGTTTCCCCCAGGTCACTGAAGAAGCAGGAAGCTGAGTCAGCCTGAAGCTAGCACATGTTCCTTGCATAGGAAATGACAGAGCTCGGAAGTCCTAGTCCTATGAGGGCTGTGACCCCCCCTACACACACAGGGGTTGTATATCAGATATTTACATTATGACTCATAACAGCAAGATTACAGTTATGGAGTAGTAATGGAATAATTTATGATCGGGAGTCACCAGAGCATGAGGAACTGGATTAAAGGGTCACAGCATCAGGAAGCCCCCTGAGGAAACAGCTTTCAAAAAGATGAGAGTGATGAAAGAGCCCTCTGGTCCTACTGGGTTAGGGCATCAATGTGCTCCCTTCTCCAGGCCTTACTGAAGTGCAGCGTATCTGAAGGGACTAGAGTGACTGGACATTCCTACCCTGCACTAAAGCTGTCAGGGAAGACACTAACTCAAGATGAACAGCTGCTCTTGAAGGTAACTTGTGTCAACTAGGAACCAACTGTCAGGCTTCTGGTGCTTTAAGAAGCCCTCCGGAGACTCTGTGCCGTAAGGTCCCCTCGCAGCACCCCCACCTCCACCCCCAGTATGCTGGGACCTTTGGGCATACTATAGCAGATAGCAGTGGCAAAATATTTCTGGTTAGAATTTTAAAAGTTGACTTTATTGAGTTCTAATTTTGTCCCCTATTACTATAACTGCAATTGAGATATAGAAAATGCTACCTCCATCAAAAGACTCCCTATGTCCCTTCCCTCAGCCCCAGGCAGCCCCTGACCCACTTTCTAGCACTGGGTTTAGAGTGAACAGTTTCAGAATTTCACGATCTTTATAACATTTTTGAGACCTATTTTGTTTGTGAGACACATGAATAGTTCTTTTTCATGTTTGAGCAATATTCCACTGAGTGGATATACCACAACTAGTTTCTCCATACACCTATTGATGGACACTGGTTTGCTTCCAGGTTTGGTCTCTGGTACATCAGCATATGGGTCTCTATGTAGACATGGGTTTTGTTTCTCTTGGGTAAATACTCACTCATGAAATGGTGAGTGCATAGGTAACTGTCAAAAATGTTCTGTAAATGAGTAAGCTCAACTAGCGGTGTGAGAGTTCCTGCTGCTCCATTTCCTCAGCAACACTTGGAATTACCAGGAATTAAACTTTGTCCTTATGATGAATGACCGAATCTTGTTGTGCATTTTAACTTCCCTAATGGCTAATGGCACTGAGAACTTTTTCCTGTGCTTTTTGACCTTTGAGAATCTTCTTTGGTAAAGATCTGTAGGAATAATTTCAGAGAGCAGTTGGTCTTCTTGATTTTTCAGGGTTCTTTACATATGCAGGACACAAACTTTCTGTCAGATGTTTATATAGTCTCTCAGCCTGCAGCTCACCTTTTCAATTTTTTTTTTGCAATGTTTTTTGAAACAAGCTTGAGATAATTCAACCAAAATGGAAAAGCAGAAACAGGTAGACCTAACTGGGATAGTATTCCCATGGTACTTCCCTGAGGTTTCTGAGGCACTGGGGGCAACCTTCCTCAAGCATGCAGTCAGCCAGGCAAGAGTCAGAGCCTGGGAATCAGAATTAGAAAAGACCCAATCTGGATGGGCAGAGAGCAGAGTATCTTCTAAGACCAAAATCTCGCTTTCATGCCAGTCATGGAAACAGTCAGATCTGCAAGTGCTAAGCATTGTGCCCAGTTCCTACACAGGTTCTAGTTCTCAGAATGGTCTAGCTCAGAGGAGGCTGCCAGCAGCTGCTCACATCTGCAGAGAGTGGCCAAAGTACATGGCTGGTTCCATTTTAACCTGCTGAGGTGTCTCCTCTGCTGAGTCCCTTTGTGCTTTGCTCTGTGAACTAAGACTTGGTCTCAAATAACCATCGATGATTGTGTTAGTTTCTACGGTTGCAGGAACAGTGTGTTACAGACAGAAGAGCTCAGACTACAGGGTTGCTCCTAATCTTTCTCAAGATTTAACTCCAAGATCAAAAGCCTTGCTCTCTGTGATGATGCAGGGGAGGGTCTACCTCAGCCCCACCCCTGCTTTCTCAGGTCTGCTCCAGCCCACCCCAGCCTTCTCAGTATCTGCCCCAAACCATCCTCTGCTTTCTGAGATCTGGCCTGGCCTTCTCCTCCATTCTGGTGTTCTTGTTTTTTAGCAGAGAGACTCCAATATTCATGGGTGGTATCCCTGTGTGTGTGTTCCCAAAATTTTTTACTTAGAAAGCCAATGAGTTTGGGGGCTCAACTCACTCCAGAATAACCCAATACTTAGCTTAACTAACAATACCTGCAATGACCTATCTGGAAATGAAGTCACACTGGGGGGCAGGAGGGACTGGGGGTTTTAGCATGTGAGTTTTAAGGAGTCACATCAAAAGTGACATGTACTGAGTCTCCATTGAGCTTAGTGCAGTCTTCAGCAACTCCTGTTGGTGTGATCTGTTACTACCAGCACTTCCTAAGAAGAAAGTGGGGATCTGAAAAAGCTAGCCCCAAAAGCTGGCCCCAGGTCATGCCCAACAACAGGGCCGGGAGACCACTGAGCCCAAACATGCCCCTGTTGTGCCCTGTCACCCTCATGGCCACAGAGAATGCAGACTGTGACATTGAAATCTCAAGACTCGCCAGGCAGTGGTGGCACACACCTTTAATCCCAGCACTTGGGAGACCGAGGCAGGCAGATTTCTGAGTTTGAGGTCAGCCTGGTCTACAGAGTGAGTTCCAGGACAGCCAAGGCTACACAGAGAAACCCTGTCTTGATAAAGCAAAAACAAAAACAAACAAACAAAAACAAACAAACAAACAAAACCCAAAAAAACAAAAAACAAAATCTCAAGACTCCTGGGAAGTTTGGAAACTCTTAAAGACTTGTGTTTAGTCCACTGTAGCACAGTCCCAAGCTGTGCCACTACAGACAAGACCACGGTGCTGTGGATTCTGCCCCTGACTTGTAATAATAGCACAGTCTATGCTTCCTCCCAAAGGCAGAGCTGGCTCCCCATGGCCTCTGCCTAACCACGGTGGAGGTGGACCCTCATCCTCATGAGTGGATGACACTTCCTCCCTGGGAGTTCGGTCATCTGAACAGCACAGTTGAAGCCCCAAAACACAGTCTGGAAAGCCAGCTGTTCTGCAGGATGGCAATTATTTACAGCCAGCAAGCTGCTGAATGATGGCCGCTGCCCAAATTAATAGCAGATCAAAAGAATGAGAGTGTGTCTTTCTATCTCAGTTTTATTAGGCCTCGGAGCCATTTTAATAGATTGCCAAAAATCTCAGTAAAGAGAGTGGGGAAAAATCAGGGCGTCCTTTTATTGATAGACAATTACCCTGAAGGGCTGGATGAAGTTGTCTGTGTAGCCCTGAAAAGCAGGTCACACAAACTTCAGAAAGGGCAGAGGACTTACTGAATGTTGAGTTTGGGGGAGGAGAGGAGCTGCCATAGGCTTTGATTTTTGTTTCCATGACAACTCTTTTTTGCAGAATTAAAGTATCTCCTTGTTACTTTAGCAAGCAGCTTAAACCAACTCAAAGGTAGTAGTTGATGTTTTGGGCAGCCAGGGGTCTAGAACAGATCTCACAGGGGAAAACTCACAGTTTCAGGGGTGGAGACTATGTGTGTGTGACGGGGGGGGGGGGGGGGGGGGGGTGGGGGGGGGGTTGGGGGGGGACTGGCTTCCCTATTTCCCTGAGGAATTACAGGTTCCCTATTGTGGCTTTCCCATTTCCCTGGGGCCTTCCAGGTTCTCTGTTTTGACTCCTTCATCATCTTCCAGGCCAGGCAGCAATGGAGCCCCTTCTGCCTCACATCTTGCCTTTGCCTGCTGTACATTGACTTTTCACCTCTTCCTTTTGTCCCCTCAAAGGTTCACTGCTTGCCCAGACAAGCCCAGGTGCATCTCCAAACCCTCACTCCCACCTGTGAAGTTCCCTTTGACTCAATCTCATGACCTGTGACTTCAGACCTGGGGAACTTTGGGACCCATTCGTTTTTTTTCCTGCCACAGATGATGAGGGTTAAAGCTAATTTTATAAATGTGCAAATCCATTTAGAGATGTATGGTAATTTCCCTAAGCTCACCCCACTGGTCAGTGGGTGTCAGGATGGTATTGTGGAGCTGTTCAGTTCTGAAGCTCATGTGTGAGACACACAGAGAGAGAGAGAGAGAGAGAGAGAGAGAGAGAGAGAGAGAGAGAGA
>JADRCH010000051.1:2028172-2053639 GCA_019843965.1 Rhynchomys soricoides | reverse complement strand
AGAGAGAGAGAGAGAGAGAGAGAGAGAGAGAGAGAGAGAGAGAGAGAGAGTGAGTGTCAGTCCCTGGAAGTTCTCTCTGCAAGGACACAAGGACAAGTACCTCACTTCAGGTGACAGGGTATGACTTACCTGTCCATGTAGAGCAGTGGGCACCTGCTGTGCATGCCCTATTCTTCAGCCCTGCCAGTCACTTAGTATCATTTGCTTAGTCCCTAGTCTGTCTGTGAGGCAGGGACATGTCCTTATACAAAAGGGAGAAGGGAACCACAGAGACATCGAACAACTTGCTAGGGAGTCACCTGTCTTATAAGGTGCAAAGTTGGGACAGGAACCTGGTTCATCCTGGTTCTGAGTAGAGATGCCAACAACCTCACCTCATGGGTGGAGAATTAGAAAGTAAGTGGAGCACAGAGTTTTGAAGGCTGAGACAGCCTTTATTACCAGAGCGACTTTTCAGAGAGACTCTTTTCTAGCTCTATGATGCACCCCACTAAAGTGGCCGGATTAATAGTGGAAGTAAGTCATTCTGCACCAGCTTCTGTTACAAAAGCAGGACCCAGGCTGGGATGTTGACAGGGCTGCAGCCTCCCAGGCACAGAACAAAGCTGTACACAGAGTAGAGATGGGTGGGCATTTTCCAGACTACCCCTCACGGCTTGACTAGAGGCAATCTCTTTTTTTCTTTTAAGTTTTCTGGATTTTTACAAATTTACTCCCAGTAAGTTGGTATGGATTTCTTATAGCAACAAAACAAAAAAACCCAAACTCCAAACCCTCTTCTGCTTCCTCCACCATTTCCACCAAGGCTGACTGAGTTCTACTGATCAAAGTTGGAATTAATAACAGGATTGGTGCAGCCTACAGCTGGAGACAGAATTTGGCAACATGCGCAAATAACAAAGCATTGAAATATGTTCCCCCTAAGAAAAAGCAGGTCAGAAATGAGCCTGAACATCACTCATCTACTTCCAGAATCTCTTTCCAGGTCAGAACCCACACTGCTACTTCAGACATGTCAGCTCTTAACCTCTTTCATTGCTGAAGAATCCCAGGGGTATTGTGTATCTATAGAGTGAAGCATAGCCCACACTCCCTTAAGAAGACAGATGTCGAGAGAAGATAAGGCTCAGAAAGGTTAACTACACTGTCAAGCATCACACAGCCAGAGCTAGGAAGAGGTTAGCTTGTTTTGATTGGAGACCCAAGGAATTAAGATGTAGGGAGGAAGAGACTAAGTGGGCTAAGGGCTGTAGAGCATAAGCCTCTCCCCAATCCAGACAGGGTCCCCTGACAAAGCCTGCCCTCACGAAGCAAATCGTTGTAGGTCCCCTAGATGCCTGTGTGCCATCCAGCCCCTATGACATTCTCAGGACCCCTTGGTGACTTACAGAGAAGATAGCAGCCAGTGTCTCAATTCCTCCTGTACTCAGGGTGATGTATGGGATCTTGTCCTGAGGGATCCCAGCTTTGCCAAAGATGCTGTTGGTGTAGAACCAGATCTGTAATACAGAAAAGATCAAGGAAGGTCATCCAGAGACCTTCCTCCCCACGCTAGACTAAGGTGTGAGGTTCTCTGCACCTTGTCACCGAATCCAGAGTCACAGGTGAGCTGTGTCATGTAGCCATATGGTCCCCCTACCCCTGTTTCTTGGCTAACAGACTCCTGCATTCTTGGGAGTGATGTCTGCCCATCCAAGACACTGCTTCCTACACTGCCTTGCAGTTAGGAACAGGTAGCAACAGACATATTGATGGGACCAACACAAAGCTTCATATTTTACTTTAGTCTTATATGTATTCATTTACTTGTTTATTTATTTATTGTGGGGGTGGTGGCAGTGTGTGTTGGGGGAGGGGAGGCCATAAAAGATGTCCTAGATGTCAGTTCTCTCCACCACATGGGGCGCAGGGGTTGAATGCAGGTCCATGGTAGCAAGAACCTTTCCTGGATGAGCCATCTCATGGGCCACACCCTCTTGCCTCTTCTTCCTCCTCTTTTAGAGAAACTTTAAGGAGATATGTGCTCATGTTTACATATTTTATTTTTTCCTGCTTTCCTTTCTGTGACCAGGATGTTCAGTGTGATGTTGGAGCCTTGATAGCCCTCTTGGGTCATTAAGTAACCTTGGTTAAGTATGCTCTGTGAGAATCAGAAAGTGTTTCTGCTCCACAAAACATTTTACTATGACTCAGTAGAAACTGCCATGATAAATCTACAACACTACACACGATAGAAATGATGTTCTTGAGGTCTGTGTACCTGCACATGTACAGTCAGGTCCCAAGAAAACTAATTCCCCAAACCCTAGAAAACACCCAATATCCAGAAGTGAGCTCAACCTGGATGATAAGAGGGTTTCTGGCAGTTAGATAAAAGCCAGCATTCCTCAGGAGCTTGTGAAACTGATTCCCATCTGCCAAAAGGGATCATTTCCATTACCTCTGGCTTAAGGGACAGACATATGGTTACCTGGGGTACCTATCAGCATATGAAAGCCCGTGCTGGCCTCCAGGTTCCCTCAGGATCAGTACCTGTTGCACATTCCAAAGTCCATGATAACATTCCACTCTTCTCACCTCCTCCCCTACCCTGAACTCCCTCTAGCTCAAAAGATTCCCTCCCTGCAGCTATCAGTTCTCCTTATAAGCCTCTTCTCTCTCTCTCTCTCTCTCTCTCTCTCTCTCTCTCTCTCTCTCTCCCCACACACACACACATGTTCTATTCTCTATCTCTTGCTATCTCACTATCTCCAGCATTCTCTCCCACTTCCCTAGCCCCAGCCTTGTCCAGTCTGCTGGCCATGTTCAGTCTACTTCTTTCTCTGTTCTGGACTCTCCCGATGCCTCTGGCTGTTCTCTCGCTCTCTCATATCTACAACAGAAACCTTAACTGTATCATGAATCAGTCATTCGGGAAGTTTCTTGGTGAACCCTATCACATACAGAAACACAGGGGCTGTGTAGCTCTCTTAGCAGAGTCTCTGATACCCACAGCTCTGATGTCAGGCACAGCACTGGCTATACTACCCTGATGCTTGTGTGAAGAAGCCCTTGTGTCTAATATGTCTCATTACACTTGTTTGGGAAGCTGTTCACGCCCAGGGCAGGGAGAATCAGGACTAACTTGTACACAACAGCTGGTTAGGTTCACAGTGACAGGTTATTTTTCATAGGGTCTCCCAAACACCCAGAGACCCAGTGCACAGGAGCTACTGTCCTAGTCCTTGGATCAGTTGGCAGAGATGGGTTTTAGTGTTCACATGAAGTAAAGACCCACTGCCCTGTGTCATCTGTATCCCCACTGAGTGGGTAAGGAAGGAAGGACTTTAGGCTCTGTCAGAATGAATGTTGGCTGCCACATTTTCAGGGCACAGAGGCAGTACCTCACTAGCACCCCAGTTCCTGCAGCTCTGAGGCTACCTATCGATCTGAACCCTCAGTATTCCTGGCTTTTTCATACCAGCTCCTTCTCCATGGGGTAGCCATGGTCTCCTAGACCAAGTCACAGTTAGACTGTAGACTTTGTTATGAGATGTTCTTCATTGTCACCATGGATTTTAGTGCTGCAGGGCTCTGTGCCTTCCACTCACAGGGAGGCAGAGCTTCCAGCCCCCACCAACACTTGCTGTATATTTTCCTGTGGAAGCTATTCTCCAGCCCATGCCATCTCCGCTCCTCCAGCCTCCATGACCCCTAATGTCTCTAGTTTCCATTCTCCCTGAAGTGGCACAGCTATGGACATCGTCAGTAGGTCGAAAGTCAGTGGTGAGAGTCACTGTGCAAGACCTTCTGTGTTTACTTCTGTATGGCCATGAAGAGGACTGAGCCATCTTGCTAAATGCACCTAGACAGCAGTAGGCAGGAGTTGTCCCTTAACACCCCCCCCCCCCCCCCCCGGGTGCCCAGCCTGGAACCTGTGAGGTCTGAAGGGCTTGCCTGTCACCTTCTGCCTGACCTATGTAGCATACTACCCCCACCTTCATTTCAAGAAGCAGGAGGTGCCTGCCTTCACCTTGACCTCTTTATGAACTGGAGGAGATATGATCAGACAGTTTCAGGCCCTTGTGAAAAAGAAGGAAGTGCCGGGGACACTTAGAGTCATGTATCACAGAGCTGGAACTGGCCCCCATCTCGCCAAGTCAACATGAGCCTTCCCTTTTGCAGGTTGCATTAGTTTCCCGGCTGTCATCATTCTAACATGCTGAAGTATCCAGGAAAAGCCTTCACATGACAAACAATAGGCATCCTTCTAGATGGTTCCGTCTCGCCATTAGGAAAAAGAGCCTCTGTTGTCAGTCATTGTGGAAGGCATCTATGATGCCCTCCTCCTTGGAGGTATATCCTTGAGGAGCCCCACAGGAGCAGGGCTGGTGTCTTTCTGAGTCTCCCAATGCCTCACTCTCAGCTCCTGACACAGTGTTTTGATGAGGCAGGGTGCCATGACATCATTCTATTTGTGAGAGGACTGAGGAGAAAGCAGGGGCCACTCCCTATGCAATGACACCAGAGTAGAGAGGTACCCCCCGGGAACCCACTCTTCTTGCAGTACATGCCATGACATGGACCCCTCTACTGTAACCTGTGGCTTCTAACTCTTCTATCTGCTCTTGGATGTAAACATGGGGGCTGTGGGCTAAGAGATGCAATCTGACCTTTGCCAAACCAATGTTAGTGCCTGCCTCATCTTTGTCCAGCATATGAATAGCTGTTCGGGTAGTGACCGAACAGCTAGCAAGAAGTAACTTAAGAGGATGGGTTTTGTTGTTTGCTTTTGGCTCATGGCTTGAGAGGGTGTGGTCTGTCATGGTGGGGTTCATGGAGCTGAGACTCCTTACAATCTTACAGACCAAGAAGTAGAGAGCAAATAGGAAGCTGGGTTGTGACCCTTGAGACCCTGAGGAACACACTTCCTCCAGCTCGTCTCTGTCTTCTACGCTGTCCATAGTCTCCACACAGAGCACCACCACCTGGGGTCCATGTGTCCTAACATATGGGGACAGTTCACATTCAAACTGCAATAACCAGAGCAAGATAATGCTGACCTGGACGTGCTTGCTGGACATGGAAGGACCCACGGTCCCTCCAAAACATCTCTGTATTAATCTTAGAATCTGGGCGTCTTAGTCTACACATCAAGTCTGACTCTAAACATGGTCAGGCCCTGGAGGCAGCAGTTTCTCCTTGATTGCCTGAGTGAACGAGAGATGCCATCACTCCTTATAAAGGGGAAATTCGGAGGCAGAGTTGGAGAAAGAAGGGGTAGAGGTGGAAGAGGATGGAGGGAGCGAAAAAGCAAACATACTTTATAGCAGCTGACTCTGACGATGGAGGCAGAAGGCCACGAGCCAAGGGAAGGAGGCAGCTTCTAGAAAGCTGGGAATGGATTTTCTCCCGGTGTGTCCAGGATTGGGTGTGGGCCTGGTTTGATTTGAGGACCCCTGACCTCCAAAGCCATACAGTGACAAGTGGTTTGAAGTCTCTGTATGTCAATGATGTGAATTTTTTTTTTACACTGGGGGTGGGTACTTCCCACACACGGTGATCTATGACTCTGTTTTGAGATCTAAGAGGAAAAGGCCTGCTCATTCATTAAACATCTTTTGGTTACCCTCTTAGGCTTTTCTCCTGCCAGGAAGAACCTACTTGCATTTTCTCTGAGTGTCCTGCTCAGGTCCCAGTTAAAAGCATGGAGCTTTTTCCTGCCTGTCCTTGATCTATCAAGAGCTTTGCTGTGAAGCATTAGATTTGGTTGCAGGCCAGGATATGCACAGTAAAGGTCTCTTGGGACTAAACCAGTTAAAATAGGCAGGGTTTGAAAATGTCCACACACAAGACAAACAAGATGGGAATGGTTCCCAAGTAGAAGCCCTGGTCCATCAAACGCCCTCTCAGTGAGTACCCTGAATCAATTCAGGTATTAGACAAACTGTCACAGTTCTGTGCGTGCGTGCGTGCGTGCGTGCGTGCATGTGTGTAGGTCAGAGGGCAACCCTGGGTGTCATTCCAGATACTCTCTCACCAGCTTGAGCTGGCTGATTCAGGTAGGGTATAACTTGTCTGATTTGTCTATAAAATGGGACCAGGTGTAACTTGACAAGGCAAGCTTCACACTGGACCCTGAGCTCTCTATAAACCACAAGGTCTTTCTCATCTAAGAAGTACATATGACGTCCTCACCCTGTAGGGCTCCTTGGGAACAGAGCAACATAACCAATGGGAAGAAGCCTGCCTGGCAGTATTGACCAGTGTCTCCCAAGGGATCATAGTCATCTAAATGAAGGGACCGAACATGGGTTAAAGCCACCTACTGTTTTTATCTGGGTTATTTCTTGGCTATGGCCTCCCTCTGGGCTGTGGGGGAGAAGGCTGCAGTGCAGGAGAGGGCCTGGACCCAAGCCAGGGTGTCAGGTTAGGGGCTGGCATTTACAACTAAATAGCATGTGTCCTTTTGTCTATAAAATGGGAAGATGTGTCCTGTGGCTGCCTAGGGGTGAGGTGGTGCCTGAAAAACACAGGTGGAATAATCTGAGTGGGATAGTGAGGACCCACTCTGCTTGAGGCTTAAGTACCTAGAACGTGGGGTTCAGACAACTGGTGCCCAAATCTCCTTTATACAGCATCTAGCTTGCAAACCTTTGGGAAAATGTCTCAGTGTCTCTGTGCATAACTGTGGGGCCTGAAAAACAGCTCCTGACCCCACAAACTGCTAATGTATGCACCTAATCAGGGCCACAGCAGAGTGCACAGTCAGGCCATGGGAAGCAGATGGCCCAGGTTTCTGGCTATAGGCTCATGGGGACAGAGATGTGGAAAGCCAGGACTCTGAGTTAGTCTGGAGATCTCTGCCCTGTCGCAGAGAAAGCATGTGAACTTGGAAGGTAGAAACAATCACCACCCTACAACCCACCAGACAGATTTTTTCTGGCACAACTCTGTGCAGCAGGGTTTGAAGGCACACGGGCATGATTCATCCATTACAGAATATACAAATGGGAAATGAGGTCCTGGTAAAGGAGACGGGTTTGCCCAGTCATGGCATCGTTTGGCTCTCCATCTAACTGCCTCATTAAGCATGGATTCCACATGTCCTTAAGACTCTAAGTGTGGGCCTCAGGACACAGTGCGTCACTGAGAGTCTGAGACACCTGACCTTCAGTTTGTCTAGGTGAGGAAACTATGGAATGGGCAGTGGCCACTCTGGGCCTAGGCTGAGCTGCTGATTCCTCAACACCTCTTAGTTTTTCTCACTTAACTGGACCAAGGCAAAAAGGCAAAAATGACTAAGGAACAAAGTGATCTCATTTTTACACCAGTGTTTCCAAAAATAGAATCCAGAGTTGTTGAAATTTAGCAGAATGTGTGGCTGCAATCTTCCCAGGCAACCGTTTCCTGCTTCTGGACAGGAGCGTTGCTGTCGCTCCCTCTCCTACCTGAGCACCACCTGAATGACAGGAGGTGCTGGGCTCTTGTTGAGCAAGAGGCCCTCCCCACAGCAATCCTTCCCTCCTTCTGTGCTGTGTGCCCAGAAGCCTGTTTGCTTCCCTTCATGGATGGAGGCATATCCCGAGGTGAGGCATCCTAGAAAGAAGCAATCACATCCAGCTTCCTTGCTTCTCAGATTTGGGGATTTTTGCCTTCTGGGACATTGGAGAGAGCTGGAGGCCTGGGGCCTCTAGGGAGGCCTCAGCTCAGACTTCAACAAGCTGAAGCCAACACAGCCAAGACTGCTTCTATTTAAAACATATTGGTCCTCTGTCCCTTTGACTTCCTGTGTCTGTTTATTGAGAGCCATGCTGACTCTTGTGTATTTCCAGGGACACACAGTAGGACAACTGGTGGCAGTGCAAGGACAACCTGGCTTGTTGCTGACTGGATATTTGTGGATAAGTCTGCTGTGTATCCTTCTGTCCCATTCTACAGAGGTGGGAACTGAGGACAAGCCAAGTTCCACAGATGCTCAAAGGCACAGCTCAGTGGAAGCTTACAGAGCTGGGTATGAAGTTAGACATCCAGCAATCACACCATGAGCTACCCACATTCTGGTCTCCCTCAGGTTCTCTTTGGTGCTGATGCTGGTGTGTATGTGTGTACTCACCGCATTGAGTCCACATAGTTGGTAGCTGGCCATGGTGAGAATGACAGTGATGACCTGCCAGCGGACAAAGGGTGCCCTCAGAAGCTCCAACACAGACACCAGGCGGAGGTTCCTTTGTACACGACTTTCAGCCAGGGCCTCCTCCAGCTCTTGTGAGACGTCTGCTTTCCCCAGAAATGTTTGGAAGGCTGTGAAGAAGGACATGCAGGGATTGGGATGTTGGCCCTGAATGGATGGGCCCTACTATCTGGGCGTATGCTTATCAGAGACCTTTGAACTCTGTCTAAAAACTATGTTTAAAAATAGGAAGATAGGGGCCCAGAGACACACATGAACTTTCCTGAAGTCATCAAGTGAGTTGAGAGAGAACCTGGGTCTCCCAACCACCACCACTCTCTCCAGAAAAGCAGAGCATGCCCAGCATTCAAATCAATCTCCCAGGACAGTTGTCCCCATTTATCTTTTATATACAGTCCTGCCCCTCACAGCTAGGGACAAACTGCATAGAGTCGAACATGTCAAACCTTGCTTAGAGCTCGCCCACCAGAACTGCTATTGTGGTGAACATTCATTGAGCACCTCCTGTTTGCCCAGCCCATTCTCACTGGGGATTACTGGAGGGAGGTCAGTGGTCACCCACACACGTTTGCCAACCCCAAAGCTGCCTCTATAGGTAAAAAGATGATTGAACCTAATGACCCTCATTAAGGCTCATTCTATGTGACCCTCAGAAATGTAGATACGTCTGAGTGGAATAGGAGGGTGAAGACCCATGCATTCTCTTGATGGATGTGCTTCCAAGTCAAGCATTGCAAATGTCTGGCCACTGGAGGAACCATATTTTAACCCCTCTAAAAGCAGACCCCTGAGATCATAACAGCCAGTTCACACAGTGTGCTTCTAGAGCGGAGGCTTCATTGCCCTCCGTCTTCCCCCTACAGGGAAAGGTAGCAGTGGTGATGGCTCCTGTGGACAGTCCATTCCACACACAGCAGGCACTGTCCTTAATAACACGGCTCTGGCACCTCGGGCGTGTGAAACTGTTCTTTTTAAGCAGAAAAGTAAAGCCACTAAGCCCATTCCAGATTTTCCAGGCAGCGAGCTCAGGAGGGCTTCAGAGGCACTGCAAGCTGCTCCCAACCATGTCTTTGGAAGCTGTGGTTTAATGGTTTTGCCAGCACTGGTTAATCGTACAGGATACAAAGTGACTGGGTTTTTATTGCACACTAAACCATTGTATTTTGAATTTTTCTTCCAAGTTCAAAATGCAACATCCATGTTATAAAAACAGGTCTAGAGTCTGAATATTTCCATTCCAAACCATGGAAGACTTTATCCCCTACCCCTTCACCTTGAAACTCTCAGGCAAGTCAATGCACAGAGCTCATCAGAATTTCCCTGCACAGCCTTGTCCTTGCTGACACTCCAGGGTCAGGCTCCCCCATTCCCTGAATTTTCTCTTCCCAGCATCCCCTCTTGCACTGTTACTGCATCTTCAAGCTCCACCCCTCCACCCCATCATCTTCTGTCAGGACCAGAGAACAGGTACTAGGGTGACGTTTGTTTAGTATGGCTCAGATAGTAAATCTAGACCTTTCCCCCACAACAAGGACCTCCACTTTGATACCAAGGACTTCATGGGCTGAGTAGCTCCAATGGGGACAGTAGTGCATGGTCAGATGTTTGACACTGTCCCTGGATTCTATCCCCAGATGTGATAATCCTTTTATTTGTCTAGTGGGTACAAAATACTGTAACCTTCTGTTGTGGCTTAAACTGTTTACCTGTTATCATATGGTACCTGTGAATGTGAGCTCTGGAGAGTCACCTAGTGAGGGCTGGTGGTCATGCTGGGATAGCCTGGTTCATCTGACTCTTGTCTTAGAAGGCACAGAGAACATCTGTTCTGGATGCTGAAGCTGAGCAAGACTGTAAGCATGGAGGAGACTGGGGAATGCAGCTGTCATCCAAGCACATTGTGGGTACTGGAAGACTAAGCATGTGGGAGCACTGAGGATGCAGAAGAACTAAGGATGCCTGAGCACTGAGGATGCAGAATTGAGGATGCTAGGGTACAAGGCTATGGAAGACTGAGGGGGCTGAGACTCTAAGGATGCTGGCAACCATC
Source organism: Rhynchomys soricoides (assembly GCA_019843965.1). Classification (NCBI taxonomy): domain Eukaryota; kingdom Metazoa; phylum Chordata; class Mammalia; order Rodentia; family Muridae; genus Rhynchomys; species Rhynchomys soricoides. The sequence continues at coordinate 2,043,416 of JADRCH010000051.1, read as the reverse complement.
ACCAGCTAGCAGGGGAGTATAGCTTTGCTGGAACTTTGACTTCAGACTTCTGGTCCCCAGAACAATTGTATAGTCAGTAGATATAGTTAGTTGTCCTGAGCTGGCAGGCAGCCTGGGACTCTGGGGTGGTGGCAGCTTGGGACTCTGTGCTGTGGTGGCAGTCATACTTTATCTATTTGAATGCTCTACCTTTTGCAGAGCAAAGCCCAAGTGGTCTGGAGGCTTCTTTCCCAAAACAAAGAAGGCAAAAGAACATTATGTGGAGCACTCCCAATGATCATTTGTGATCATGTTCAGGAAAGAAGCTCTGAGCTCTTTGTCTTGCACAGTGCAGGACTAAGGACTTCTAAAAATAGGAACTTTGTCAAGCCATTCCTTTTCCTCGGCTACTGGTATTTAAGAGCAGGATGTCATGGGGCTTCTAAAACAGGCTCAAGGTCTCTTCATTATCCGCAGTCGTGATGTCCTACAAGGGGGAAGAGGGAGTGTAGAAGGAGCTATTGAGGTTCTATGTAGTTTTAATTTATTGTGACTGGGCCTGGAACTTCATGGTCTGTATGAGGGTGTGGGAGAATCCACACTGTGGGGAAGCCAGCAGGGCACTGTTGTTTTCTGTTACAGTATATTTGATTATTGTACACAGAAAAGCTAATTGTTTGCAAAATATACAAGCTTAAAAAGATATCATATTTGTCAGATGCAGTTAGGTGTCTCCTGTAGAGCTCCAGTTTGGGTGTGCCTTGAAAAGCCTCCATAGATAAGAATGACAAAGAATGGAAAGTTCCTGCCTATGCTAAGGCAACTTGCTTGGAAGAGGCTTGTTGTCCTCACACTATGACCGAGGTGATAAGAGCTGCCTCTACCTAAAAGGTGAAATAGTTTGGCCCCTACTCACATGCTTGAAGCCTTCCAAAGGTTCAGGGGAGGAGTTAGGGACTTCTTTTAATAGCGACTGGACCTTTGAGAACTCTCTCTTTTGGCTTGGAAGAGCTTGGCAGGTAAGAGATGGGGATTCGCTTTTGGGGCTTGCAGGAGCAGAAGCAGCTGACAGGACACAGGTTAAGCAGTAGTCTAGGGATCTAGGGAAGAGAGCTAAGGAGCCATCGTGGATTTGAAGGCGCTCAAGAGCAAGGTAGACTAGCTTGCTAGTTAGTATGACACAGATAGAAAGAGATTTCTAAAGAGCTAACAGGGCAGTTGTAGAATCAGGCTTGTGAATAGATGTTTTGTATATAGTTAGGAAAATAAAATTATTATCTCTGAGCTAGCAGGCTTTTACCTCAGCTCCTGCCTCCCATGTCTTTATGGGTATAAACATTGGATAATTTAAATGATCAAGTACTAGAGTTTTCCTTGGTGATCAGTACACAGTGAGACATTGCTTTTGTACAGTTTGCCAGTCAGTGAATTGGATAACGATTAGAAAATTGGAGGCTGATAATTTTGTCTCTTAGTAGAACTAATCGAAAAAATATACAGGTCTTTTATAAAGAACCTGCCAAACTCGTAGACAAATGGATGGATCTTGAAAATATCATCCTGAGCGAGGTAACGCGGTCACCAAAGAATAAGCATAGTATGTACTCACTGTTAAGAGGTTATTAGCCCAAAAGTTTGAAATGCCCAAGAGTCACTTCGCAGCAACAGTAGTTCTGAGTGTGACGTCCCAAATGGAGGGCTTGGAGAAAGGACTGAAGGAGCTGAGGGAGTGTGCAGCCCCAGGGAGGTAGCAACAGTGGCAACTGGCCTGACCTCCCGATACTTCTGGAGACTGATCCACCAACTAAAGAATACACATGGAGGGACCCATGGTGCTGGCCACAAATGCAGCAGAAGAGGGTCTTGTTATCCGTCAGGGGGGGCCTGAGGGTGTTAGATCCCCCAGTATAGGAGCATGACAAGGAGGAAAGACGAGAGTGGGTGGGTGGGTGGGAGGGTGGGTTGGAGAATATCCCCATATTGTCAGGGGGAAGGCGGAGGGAATAGGGAGGTTCCAAAGGGGAGATCTGAAACATTTGAAATGTAAATAAAATATGAAAATAAAACAGAAATCGTATTACCAAGATTTCAGAGAAATTAAAAAAAAAAAAAAAGAACCTGCCAAGGCTTCAAGGCGTGGTTGTGCGTACGTGTAATCCTGGCCCAGGTGAAGGGGAATCAGGGGCATCAGGAGCTCAGAGTCGTCATGGCTACTGTGGTAGTTGGAATGAGATGCCCTCCATAGGCTCACGTGTTTGACTACTCCATCCCCAGTTGATGGTGCTGTTTGAGGAGGCTCACACTACCACCAGCAAGGATGAAGTGTGTCACTGGGGGTGGGCTTTGAGAGCTTAATGTCTTGGTCTACTCCCAGTGCTCTCTTTCTGCTTTGTGCTTGGGGTTCAACACATGAGCCCTGAGCTTCTGCCCTGGCCACCATGCCTGACACGTGCTGCCATGCTGGACTCTTATCCTTCCGGAAATGTAAACCCAAATAAGCTCTTTCTTCTATGAGCTGCCATGGCCATGATGTTTTATCACAGTATCAGGACAGTAACTCATACCTACATAGTGAACTTGAGTCCAGGCTCGGGCCACAAAGGACTGAGTGGCCCGAAACAAACAAAAATCCTCAAAGAAATTAAAGATTTAAAAACAAACAAGTGGCAGCACAAACCAAGCTGTGACACAGTGGAGACACTGCCTGTGCTCCAGTTACAAGGCCAGTGCAAGTCTCGAGGGCACTGACTGGCACTGCCTAGCAGAGAATGTACAATTAGCAAATAATTAATTTATGTTCTCAAGATAAGGGAGACATTTCTGCAGGAGTGTAAAAGCAGCAATGTTTAAATGAAATCATGCAATGAAAAGAGATCTTTGGAAATGGGTCTGTTTGGGCGTCAAGATTGTGTACTCAGATCATCAAGGAGAATTCTTGTATCTGTACATCTAAAACTGAGTTCAGATCCCAGAACCCATGCAAAGCCAGACATGATAGTGCATGTCCGTAAGCCCAGACCTCGTATGGCAAGATGGGAAGTAGAGCCAGAATCCCCAGGCCACCGTGGCATACACAGCTAAAAACAAAACAAAACAAAACAAAAGAAACAACCAACCAACCAAAAGAAAACAAAAACAAACCAACCAACCAACCAACCAAAAAACCAGAGGGCCATTCTCAAATGGGGCGGAAGGCCTGGACCAACACCTGAGGCTTTCCTCTGACCTCTGCATGCATGCTATAGCATGCTCACCCTGAAGTCACACATATGTAGGCAGAGAGAGAGAGAGAGAGAGGGAGAGAGAGAGAGAGAGAGAGAGAGACTGCATCATCTTACAAAGAGGGTTTTTTTTAAATCCCTGCTTTACAATAATCCAAATGAGTTTCTGTGGGCTTTGCAAACTGTGCTTGTCTGTTTAAAAGTGAATCCTTTTATTATTTCACTAGAGTGGCTGGCTGACACTGGGGAAGATGGAGATTTTCTGGCCATGTTTTCACTCTCTCCAGATGCTTTGTTCTAGGGATGGAGCTGTGCAATAAATGAGATGCACCAGGTCAGCAGTCTCACCGCCTCCATCTATAGTCTATAGGGCTCCATGGGTTCATCTTACTGCCAAGGACAATACCGAAATCCTGCTTGCCCTCTCTAGAAGATAAATGAGTTCTCTCTCTCTCTCTCTCTCTCTCTCTCTCTCTCTCTCTCTCTCTCTGGCTTCTGAATGCCATCCCACTGGTACTTGGGATCTCAATATATAAATTAAGGGTGTGCAAACCTTCAGGCCCTAACAGGAACGAATACTGCCTTAACCTTTCTTCCCCCTCCTTTCTTCTCCCTTTGCGTTCTGCATTCTGGGCAGAGACACAGGAGACACCCCTGGCTCACACCACTCCCTGCCATCCGTTTCATCAGCACGAGCTCTGTGAGCTAAGATTAGCATGCACTACACTGTACTCCGAAGCATGAAGAGGGCTGTATGGAATTGTGCCTTTCCCACCTTAAGCCTGTGGGGAAGAGCATTTTCTTTCACCTGTCTCTAGAGAAGGGAGACCTGAGGCATAGGAAACAGGGTGAGTAGGTGTTCGGGATGCACACTGTTTCCAGCTAAGCAGCAGCCACCATGGTGGCTTCTGTTTCTACCCAGCCCTGTCAGAACTGGAAGCTGTGGAAAGCAGTATAAACCTCGGGACACTTCTTGGCAGAGGCTGGGTATGGGTAGGGTTCTTGCTGTCCTTGGTAAGGTCAGCACAAGGTCACAGGCAGCAGATCTGATGTGAGGGCATTGGCCCAGCATGGGAACTACCTGACTTACATGTCTAAGGCATTGGGGACTGTGAAGTGTACCCGGGGGCTTGGTGACTGCCTCAGAGGTACTGTGGACTCAGCTCCAATAGAAAGACAGAAGGATAAGAGGGTTTCTGTCTACATGTGGGCTCTGTGGATGCTGGCACCAGGTGAGATGACAGCTTCTGAGGGGAAGGAGAACAGACACCTTGAATTTTAATGGGTTGTCTCCAGGGAAGAAGAGGTCTCAGTCACCTGTAGTTGACACTCATCTCAGGAAGCCATTAGCCTATGGAGAATGGCCCTCCATTAGACCATTCACTCTAGTCTTTGAAAAACAGTTCATTCAGGCCTCTCCCAGAGCACCTGACACACCTTTTCTTCATTTTGAAAGCAAGCAGCCTCCCACAGCCTCACCTCATTCATATTCCTGCCCATACTCTAGTTATTAACTCTAAAGAATTTGAGAAGGGAGAATGTGTTCATTTCTCATCTGGAATGAAGTCTCTCTCACATGGCCCAGTTTGCTTCTGGGCTGGAATAGTGAGGGATTCAGATCTATTGCCCCTTACAGGCTTGCCATATCCAAAGCAGGACTGGAGCCCCAGAGAATCAGGAGCCTGGCATTTCCTGTACCTACTATGTGTCGTGTACCTCACAGACCTTCTTCCCATTGCAACAGTCTTGGAAGGTGGTTGTTGCTATGTGTACTGACCTTCAGGGACTTGGGGGGCAGATGACCTCAGGAGAACCAGCTCTGTGATCAGTTTTTCCACATACCTCAAAAGAACAGTGAGAAAATCCCATAGAATAGAGAGGCTGAGAGGAGAGACTTGGTTCAGTTCCATTTAGCTTCAGGTCCTAAGGGCTGTTGTATGGTAGGAGTTGAGCCATAAAGACTGACTAATTAAGAGAAGCTTGAGACAGGGCTGCAGCTGCTACGAGGAGGTCTCTAGAGACACGGTGCTATCTGGCTCTCATGAACCGTACTAGACCACTGCCAGCTCTGTGCTTACTGCCTTTTACCATTTAGGAAACTGAGGAACAGAGGGATCAAGTCCCCAGGAGGAAGGGAATTTCCATTCTAGCATTGCTGTGAGTCTGTGTGGGTCGGACAAGCTCGGGTCAAGCAATGACATCTACAGGAGGTGGTCAGACATGAGATGGCCCCCTTCTGCACTGTCATGTCCTCAATACAAGAGTTTGGGGACATCTCAAAATAGAGCGAATACCCTCCTCCTCCAGGACTGTAGGTGATTTGGATATCACTTTGACTGTGATGGAATGCCCTCTGCCCCTGAATGGCTGCTAATTCATTCATATCTCCATAGATGTGGCTTTAAGAAGGTGAAATATCTTGATGGCCACATGTTCCTGCTGGGATGGGAGAGAGAGAGCTGAGTTCTACTGCAGTTCTACCTCTGTCTCTGTGTGACCTGGACAGTCATGTGACAGCTGTATATACATGGCTGTCCTCAAGAAGGAATTAGAATGAGCACAGCAGAGACAGAACTGACAAGCTTCCAGAGGGCCACTCTGAGCTGAGACACATGAGAAGATTGCCCCTGATGAATGCTCGAGCAAGAGCACTGGCCTCCTCCCTGGTCTGTGTGTGCTCGACCCAGCCATATACATTCACATGTGTAGCATCAACCTAACTGTACACAGTCCACAGTTACCCTCACCTGGCTCATGTCAATCATTTTCCTACACACTCAGCTGTCACCTCCTCCAGGAAGCTTTGCCTGAGCTCTCCATTATTACCTCTTTGGAACCCAGGGCTTCTCTCCAGTGGCTCTTGGCATGGGGTGACACTCCCCTGATCTGTGAAGGCATCAGGCTCCTAATGGACTCTTACCAACTACAGGCTTCAGTACTCAGGGCTCTACCTGGCTTTGATCCATGTCTTATTCTCAGGGTTCTATGTCCTGGGACATTGATGAGAGAGTCCATGGAGAAACCAACTCATTATTTTTTCTAGCTGTGATATTTCTTTGGTGGTTCCTCCTGGGAAAATGACAGACTGTTTCCTGTGGCCAAGCCATTGCCTAAGGCAGGTTGGAAGTACTTCCTGTCAGTTGCATAATGAATTTGATGAGCTCAGTGCCCACACAGGGCACACAGGTGAGCTTACCTTGATGGGTCCTAGCTCCCATTGCTGCCTGTGTTGCCTGACTCATGGCCCTGTCCTGTCATCTTGAAAGATGGTCTCCTTCAGCTAAGTTCCTCTCATGGGGCCGTCTCTCTAGTTCTTCCCCTACCCCCAGTCCGACTTTCTAGAAGTATCCTTGTGATGGTACTGTCTCCTCCCAGGCAGATGTTCTTCCAGTCTGAATCCAGCTGATTGGCAGCTTCGATTCCATCAATGTCCTTCATTCCTTTGTCTTGTGCCACCTTCAGCTTTCACTGTCAGCAGAATGGGGTTGAGGGCCACCCAGGGAATTAATACAGCTCACTCTGGGTGTGTCTCCAGAGAGGATTAGCTCAAGAGGGCCCTGAGATGATGAATAGTTTAATCCATTGATGAATATAAAATGTGAAGAGACCATGAGGACAAGGGAAGTGTGGAAAGTGGGACCTGGCTAGAGGAAGTGGGCCATCTACTAGTGTGCCTTTGGGAGCTGTCTCTTGTCCTGACCCCTCCCTGTGAAGGCTCAGCTCTGGTTCCTGATTATCACATGTGAATTGCTTTGCCATGTCTCCTACTGTGATGAACTGAAGTCTCTGAAACTGCCCTTCTCGTTACGTTGTTTGTATTAGATATTTGGCCACAGGGGTTTAAGGTCTGATGGACACACCATGCCTTTACCACAGGTTCAGGCCCTAGGAAATAGGCAGCAGGCCCCTTTAATAAGGAGGGGGTGGTGGAAGCCATTTCTCTCTGCCTTCTACACTTGCACTATGAAGAACCAAAAACAGTGAGGGTCATTTGCAGAGCTTGAAGACTCACTGAGATTTCATAAAGGCAGAGTTTGAAGCTTAGGGAGGCTTGGGTGCTGAGCCATAGGAAGCTGACTTAGTCAGTGCCCTATGTCACCTCACCTGCTTGGTCAGAGGGACCAGGCCAAGGAGGAGATGGAGAATGTCCATGGGGCTATGAGAGTGGACACTGCCCCCACACTGGACACCTGGTGACTACACCAGGCTTAGGAAGGCAGATATGCTCGCTACTATATCACCAACACATGCGGCACTTCACTATTACCTCAAACCACTCTTCTCTCGTGCGTAAATGAGCCGAGAATACAAGCTTTGCTTGGACCATTGAAATACTTGATTCTAAACTAGAGCCCAGGTCCTTTGAGATGACTAGGGCTGAGGCTTAGAGAGTCAGACCTGCATGGACCCTCCATGCAGAGGTATACAGGTCCGTGCAGACATGCAGAGGTGGAGCTAGATGAAGACACAGAACAGGTATAACTGTTGGTCTCAGGACTCTGCCTTAAAGGATGTACCATGAAGTACGCATGACTTTCCCTCTGTTGTTCCATCTCCCTGACTGCCCTTCCATGCCCGGTACAGGGAGGCAGTTCACATGAACCTCAGACTTTTTCCTTAGCTTAAATGTACTGGTAAGATTTGTCATCAAACTTTCAAGGCTTGTTCTTCATGTACCGACTCATCCTCATTCTTGCTATGCTTACCATGGCTACTTATATAGAGCCATAAGCTATCCACCTCTGGGGCTTCCACATGGCTCCTCTCAGCTGGTGTCAATCACCAAGCCACTCTCACTCTCTGCCTATACACTAGAGTCTGGAGTATGTGGACACCACCCTCATTGCCCTCTCCCCTTGGAGAAGACCCTGACATCTGTGGTAACAGATGGCTGAAGAACTACATTTCCAGGCTCTGTGCAGGAAAGAGGGGCTGTGAGACCATGTTCTGTCCAAGGGGACAAGAACAGGAGTGTGTGACACTGCTAAGGGGAACTCGGCATCCCTCCTCTTTACTTGTCTGCTGCTGGCTGGAATGCAGGGTGATGGCAGCCACTTTAGGAAATGATACCTGGAGGAACTTATCACTGTAATTTCCCTGGCCCTGGTCTATGAAATCTACGAAGGATCCATTTGCCCATCACATGTCCCATAATGGCATTACATTTCTACTCAGTTAATTAATTGTCCTTCCTCTTAGGACAGGTTTGGACTCTTGCCCCCAGTTTTAGGCTTAGACAGTGTCTCTTAAATAAAATCAAGGGCCAGGACTTGATCCCTGGCCACCATGAACTACTAGTGGGCCTGAGTGGAGATGTCTGAAGGGGCCCATGGGACCTATTAAAATGTTGTCCCCATTTCATGGCCTTTCTATGGTGGTGTCCTTTGTCTTCTGAGTATGTAGCCACCTCCCATTGATTTGGAACATGGTCATGTGATTTGCTTTAAACAACATGATTTTACATTAGGTTCTTAGACATATGCCAGTACTTCCCACTTTGCACTCATGGGTGGTATCTCTCCATCTTTTTCTTTTTAAAGACAGGTTCTTACTCTGTGACCTAGACCAGCCTTGAGTTCATGAGAATCTTCCTGTGCTGCAGGATACTTGATCACATTGTGAACCCCAAGATTGTGAACTGGAAAAACCTGCTTCTTCTTGTAGTGCGGCTTAGCCCTAGCACACACCATTAATCCAAGAGCTTTCTGTAAACAGGATTAAATAAAGTCAACTATAGGTTAAGAGGTAGAGCAAGCAACCAATTGACAGAGAGTGATAATAAGAAAACACAGGAAGTAGAAAGGAGATACGTTGAATTGAAGGGTATTTAAGACAGCATGGAGAAGAAAAGAGGGCTTTTTACTCCTGGGACATTAGTGGAGTAGAATGGTCAGCCAGGTGCTTTCTCTCCCTTTCTGAGCTAGCAAGCTTCACCCCAACACCTGGCTCCTGAGTCTTCATTGGTAAAGTTGAATATTTGGGATTTTGTATTTTAAAAACAACACTCCTGCCTCGGTTTTCAGAATATTGGGTTTATGTGCATGCTCTACCACACCTAGGGTTTTGTTTTCTATTTTTGTTTTGTTTGGGAAACTGGAGATTGAACCCAAGTCTTCACACATGCTAGGCAAGCAGGATACCACCTACACTCTCTCTCCTCAGACATGTCTGCCCATCCTAACAGACTACTGCAGTCACTCCAGGATGGCAGGGATGCCATCTCATGACTGTTTTTCCCATTGCCTGACAGTCAAAAAACAATTGTTTGCTGAACATCTGGAGTGAAATTGGTGCTGTTATTGATAGGAATGCAGATCTCAGTATTATGTTTTACCCCAAGACCAGGATCTTACTATCTTTGTTCTTTTTTTTTTTAAAAAAAGGCAGGTATAGGCATAGTATTTATCTTGTATTATGACCTAATATGTATATATCAAGCACACATACACTTGTATCTGTATACACACATTTCTACTGGGCTGTGAAATCAGACTTTGGAGACTCATTTACTCACTGTGTCCCTATTGCTCACTCTGACTATATGTAACTGAAGCCCCTCCCAAGGGTCCTTCCTTAGCTGGGCAAGTGGAAAGGAGTTCTCCCAAGCCAGGCTATATCATGTTGCCACAGGAGGACTCCATTTCTTCCAGCAAGTCCAATTGCTTTCTGGAATCATACCTCTTAGGCTCTTCTCAACCACCCTCTTCACACTGCAGAGCCTCTGCTATCTGAATCATGCCTGCAGCTGGGGAGATGAAGAGAATGGGTGTCCCTCAGCATGGTGCTTGCAGAGATGCTGACACTTGCCCTGTTCTATCCTATAGCATCTTGCTGTGACCCAGGCATAGGGTGGCATTGTGTGATGAAAGGGAAGGACCCTACCTTTCATGGCTCCTGCCTTGTCGTGCTTTTCAAAGAGGAGGTAGCGTGGGCTCTCAGGGAGAAATGGTAGGCTTGCCAGCTGGACCAAGGCAGGGACAATGATCACTCCGAACAGGTATGGCCAGGTGCTCTCCTGTAGGGAGAAGACTCTGCTGATGGAGGGGTCTTTAGTTGTTTTACTGGGGACACTGGACTGAGCAGCTTGGACTCAGCAGGAAGCCTCTTTGTTCAGCTTGTCCCCACGGGCAACAGCTAAGAGAAGCAACTGAACACTGAGTTTGTGTGGCATCAGAGTCCCCATGGATGGTGACCTAGCACATCTCTGAAAAGCAGATGGCTCTTGGCAGCCAGGGGGTACCAGAGATGGCTGACCCCTAGCAGGGCTATCACAGCCAATCTGGGGTCTTGTTGGATTTCTTCCACTCCTGCAGCATGGCTCACCACTGGCATGGAGTCAGACATGGTTGAGTGTAAAAACTGGAGCAAAACTGTGCAGTATCCACCAACTTCATATTGTCGATGAAGATAGGAGAAGGAAGGATGGCCCTTATGTATGGAAGGCCTTCACTTTCCACTGGCGGGGAAAGAGAAATGGCTACCTCCAACACACATCATCAACTTATTGTGTGCAGTGCACTTTAATGCATACAGAGCAATTTAAATGCACTGTGGAACATATTTTCTTGTGCCCATCAAGGTGACATCCTTCCCTGTCTTTGTCATCCAGTTTTATGAATATTCTCCCACTGTATGCTCTGCATAGGAGCATGTCACCCTGGGCAATGTTGATGGGCAAGACAAAAGGCTCTGTCTCCAAGCTCAGTGTGTTTTATTTCCTAAAACAGGAAAAGAACAGTCCAGGAAAGAATGACACACTGAAACCTGAAAAGTCTTCACAAGATGGGCAGAAGTCTGCTAGCCTATTGAGGGCCAGTGAGCTCTGAGCCCTTGGGTATATGTGACTGCTTGTCCTCATCCCACAGCCAAATGTCCCCATCAGCTTTTCTGAGACCCACTGTAGAGCCCTGATGGCAGGAAGCCCATGAGAGTGCCAGACACTACCAGGGTGCAGCAGCAGGGACCCCTGAAGCACAGAGCAAGTCAGAAGGGTCCTGCCAGGACACTCAGCCAGTGCTGGTTCAGCCCTCATCTCCAAGGTGACTCCCTCCACCTCTCTGAAGCTAGTAAGTAGGTCTACTCCATGGCCAGCTTAGCTCTTGCATCTCCCTTTGAATGACAGGCGAGGCTAAGCCGGGCTTCTCAGTTTGAGGACTAGAAGACCATGCAAAGAGAGAAATTGGGTGGTCTCTGAAAGGTCTCTGAAAGAGGGAGCCATCATGGGTGAGGAGCGCTGAGGGACACAGATAGGTTCCACTCCGACGACGTCATGGAATGTTCTGAATGTAGATGGGCTCTGGTGGTATCCTTTTGTGACTATTCTAAAAACTACAAGGTTTTTAGTATAAACTGGCATGCGAATCATATTTCAGTGATCCATTTTAAACCATGGTAGAGAACAACGGACAGTCTGTCAGTTCTGCCTGTGCATTCTGCACTCACCACCCACTGTGAATTGAAAATATTCAGGAAAAAAAAGTATTTGTGTTAAACACTCACAGACAGACCTCTTTCTCTGTCATCATTCCCCCAAGCAATATGGTGTAACAACTATTTACAAAGCATTTGCATGGCATTAGGTATTATAATGAGTCTCAAGATGATGCGTAGGTTACAAGAAAATATCACACAGAAGCATTCTAATAAGTGGTAAAAAGCACCATAATTAAGGCAGGCCTTTCAGCCTGGCCCATGGTTACCCAGTGAGTGGCAAAGAACCTTGCTCTTGAGCAGACAGCTCGGATCTGAATTTGCTTATACTCCAGTCATTATGGCCATAGACAAGTACCCTAAGCTGTCCTAGGAAGGGCCTCAAGGTTGCCAGAGGAGCCTTGTTTTGCTTGACAGGAGCTGGAATTAGGTGAGCTGGATTTGACCGTCTGTCTTTCTGGTGCAAGGGGCCGTCCATGATGTTCCTTGGCAGTATACCAACATGAGCCAAGAACCAGCATCTCAAGCTGCAGTGGTATCCAATAGCTGCCTTCTCTACTGGGAAACAAGTGAGAGTGGGAGGGGCTTTCTCATGCACTGACCAGTTTCAGTTGCTACTCCTAGAGGGTAGCCTCAGACTCGGGCTATTTTTATGTTTTAAAAACATATAATTCAAGGTAATCATATGAAAACAGATACTGCATTCTCTCTCATGTAAATCCTAGATTCTAGCCATGCATCTGAATGGGAGTAAATGTTGATAAAGACTAGGAAACCAGAAAGAGTCCCTTGAGAAGAGAAAAAAGAGGCTTTAAGGGAGAGCAGTGTGAGTGAGTGGGCAGTGCAGGGGGGCATATGAGAGGGAAAGAGAGTACAGTGGACAGAGGGTATGGGAGCATAAGGGATAGAGATGAGGGAGAGACTCATGGCAGGGGAGTTAAGCAAAACAAAGTCTAAATAAAAATGGCATAAAGAGACCTGCTACTCTGTTAACTGATCGGTCAACTATGTGTTGTCCTCCGCTAGGCAGGACCTAGGCAGGTGCCATGGGTGTCAGCTTTGGAGGGGCCAGTGAGGGCCTGAGATAATGGGAAGGGACACAGGGCCCCAGCTCAGTGGCTTTGTGTCAGGGTCCTTGTACCCATTGTTCCCAAGAGGACAGATGTGGGTCAGCTTGTCGACCAAGACAATGTTTAACACCCCACTGGGGAAGATATGTGGGTGTTCTAATAACTATGTCTTGCTCCTTCAATTGCAAGGTCTGTTTTAAAGATAGATTTCTAGGCCCTACTTCTCCCAGGCTATGGAAGACTTCCATCTTTTTTGTATAATCTCCTCCTAGACTATGAGACAGCCACTATTTTAGAGTAGAGTAGGCATCGTGGATCTTACCGAGTCAAGTTCTTAGTACTGTACAACACTGAGTGTTCAGGGATCACAGAGAAATGAAGCAGGGGACCTGAAGGTGACCAGGCCGCACTGGTGGATGCAGCTTTGACTGTTACTGAATGTGAAGCATCGGGATGCTGCCTATCTCCAAGGCTCTTTGGAGATACAATGGGACTTTAAATCTCTTCGTACTCATGGTCTGTGTATGGGAGGTTGTCAGTGGGATGAGTACTCTACACAAGTCCGTGAAAAGCTGACTTCTTTTGTTTTTCAGTGTTCTTTCTTCCAGATGACTGGGTTTCCCAAGATCCATCTCCAGTCTCACATCTCGATGTATCTGCTTGAAGCATGGCGGGTGTTCAGCACGTTCTGGTAGACTGAATGTGTTGGGCAAGGTGACTGGTGATACAGATGCAGTTGATAGAGGAGACATTCTTGACATATTTGTTCTTAAACTTAAGCTTCCTATATGGCATCCTATTAAATAAAAGCTGACACTTTATAGTAACATGATTGAGATCTCCCTATGCAGCATTCTTAGGCTTTAGCTTTATTGGAGAGAAACTTGAGCCCTGAAGAGTCGGGGAATGCATAGGTAATCCCCCAAGAAGGTGGGGGACTAGTTGGATGATGGATTAGCTCTTCTTACTCCTGCATAAGATCTTCCCTTGTTATTGTCCCTCAGTTCAAAGCAAAACAGAGCATTAGCTCTCTCAGGCCTGGCAGCTGCTACCTAACTAGGGAATTTGTGTGTTGGTTCTATTAGGCTAAATCTGTCCCCTGAGCAGAATTCATCAGCTGTCACTCAAACTCAGCTCCAATGACTCACAACAGCACAGCAGGGACTCCATCAAAGGAAGATACAGGTATCAGCCAATCTGTAAAATAGATGCTGTATGCAAAGCTGGGCCACCCTAAGAAGGTGGCATTGCCACACATCTGAGTGATCTCAGAGTATAGAGGAGCTGGAGCTCAGATGGCAAAGAGCTCCATCAGCAAGTGTGTACAGAATACCTCTGATCTAGCCACTCCCACCTCCAGCCACTTCCCAAAGAAGAGCCCTGATGGTCACAGTACCCTGGAGTATAGCATGGCCACCTGAGTGTGGAGTAGCAATCTTTCCCCTCCTCCAAATTGGTCTCCAAGAGCCTGTTCCGTTTTCTAATACATCTGCATTCCTTATGACCATATTTGTTCTAGATATTTTAGGTGTGCATCCATGACCTGATTCTATTTCTACAAAAAGAGAGGTTCTTGTACAAGTTTATATTATTACCCCATTTCTCTCTGTTATTAATAATGATATGACAATCCACAGACATGTCCCTCATGTGGTAAGTCTTTGCCAGTACCTGTTGGGACCCGATATTCCTATACACACAATGCTCATCCCCTCGTGTCCACCACTATCTCCTGCTTTCAGAAGGGGCTGCCTGTCTTCTGCCTTGTTCAAAATAAGCCTCTGTTAGTCTCATTTTATAGATAAGAAACCTGAGGCTGGGGGCCTGCTGGGAAGTCTTATAGCAAAAGCTATTCATAAACCAACTTCATTCTGCTCCTATTTGAAAGAGTCAAAATTCCACACTGACCCTATGAACCACCCCTAGCCAGACTCTTAGATGGGACTTGTTGAGTTTGTACAGATTTACTGAGTCTTTGGCATCCCTGCTAGTTCTGATTCTCAGCTGAAGAAGTCAAGGAACCAAGAAATTTCTACCCCATTGACAATTACACTCCCCATATACACTATAAATTATACACTATAAATAGCTGTGAGGGTGGGGCTGAACCCTGTCAGGTGGTCATCGGCTCTGTCCCCTTAACCTCTGCTGTCCACAGGGTCAAACAGGCCACTGTGCAGCTGTACCTTGCTGAGGCACACCCAAATTCCATGACTATAATTGTAAAATTCTCTCTTTTACTTTCTAAGGAGTTAGCTACCTGCTGTTCCCAAAGCCACTCTCCTTGGAATTGAAACCCATGATTAATCCCTTTGCAGCCTTCTGTTTTCCAGTTGAATGGCCTTGGCTTCTGATCTCATTGTTCTTTTTGTCTGCCATGTGCTTCTTTACCCCTCACTGATCATCACTCCCAAATAGAACTTAAAGTGAGAAGGCTTGCAAATGCAGTGGGACCCTGAAGGAAGCTTGCAAATGCAGCGGGACCCTGAAGGATGCTTGCAAATGCAGCGGGACCCTGAAGGATGCTTGCAAATGCAGCGGGAC
>JADRCH010000051.1:1984655-2028162 GCA_019843965.1 Rhynchomys soricoides | reverse complement strand
TGCAAATGCAGCGGGACCCTGAAGGATGCTTGCAAATGCAGCGGGACTTGTAGAGATGCACACAGACTCTATACAGATTGGATTTCTTTTTAGTAACTCTGAATTTTGGGGATCCGTAAGGGTTGAGGTTTGATTTCAGATGAGGTTGAACCTAGTTATTTATGCTCCTGTGACCTTGGCTGTCATCTGGGGATATTGGAGTCCGAGGTCAGAGGAAAGCTGTGAAATTAGATCCAAGTTCACATTGTGATTCTTTTGCTCCTAGCTATGGGATTTTGGATTTGCTCTTTATTGGATCAGTTTGTTCAGCTAGGAAATGAGCCTAGCTCAACTAACCTACATGATCCACACTAACTCGAGATCTAGTCCTAGGTCACATTTGCTGCCCCCTCAAGCCCAGGGACTGTAGTATCTGAGTTGAGTATATGGGGCACATCTCAGGCCTGGGTGTGAGCCTAGGAGTTGGAGAACAGACACATTCTAAAGGGTCTTGCCCCTCCTCCTCAATTCTCATTCTGTCTGTCTCTGTGTCTCTCTGTCTCTGTGCCTCTCTCTCTCTCTCTCTCTCTCTCTCTCTCTCTCTCTCTCTCTCTCCCCTCCCTCCCTCCCTCCACTGAGGGTTTCTATCCAGCTACCTGGAGCCCAGACCTCTGAGTCCTTTGCTGCAGCTCAGGTCTAGAGAGATGGCTCAGCCTTGCCTGTTCCTCTAGAAAACCCAGTTTCAGTTCCTAGCACTCACATGTCAGCTCACAACTGTCTATAACTCCTGTTACAGAAGATCCATTGCATCAGGCATGCACATGGTGAGCATATCTGTGCATGTGTAGGCAAAATACCCATACGCATAAAATGAAATAAATAAATCTTGAAGAAGAAGAAGGAGGGGGAGGGGGAGGGGAGGGGGAGGGGGAGGGGAGAGGGAGAGGGAGAGGGAGAGGGAGAAGAGGAGGAGGAGGAGGAGGAGGAGGAGGAGGAGGAGGAGGAAAAGGAAGAGGCCAATTAATCTCCTTTCTCCTTTGTGGGTTCCTACACTTCAATCAGCCCTCGCCAAAAACTTAGCAATACTGAAATGAGTACCTACCTCAGTTTCCCTGATAAACATGATGGCTTCTTTGATACTATGATACTGCCATCTACCTTTTCGTCATGCTTTCAACTCCTCCAAGCTTGTGCCTTGTCCACCCAGCTCACTGTGACAGAGCCTGAAGACCCATCACCCAGTGCTGGTCAACCCATGATACAGTAGGGCTACTGGTGGTCTGCTTCACAGACTCTTAACGTCCACCTCCCTCCATCTTGCCCTTCTTAAGAACATAAATGGACATGGTCCCCCCCTAGCCCTCATCCCAGGGGTACCTCACATCCTCCATGCCTCTAAGCACACTACTCTCAGGGCATTCTCTTCAGAGAGACAGTTTAATTTCCAATGATGAAAATATGCTGATCCTTTAACTCATTCTGCCATTGCACCTGTAATCCCAGGCATTCTCAGAAGGAAGCAGAAGAATCTGGGGCAGTGATGGGTCAGCAAGGCAGCCATGGGGCATCCTAGTCTGAGCCTTATGCCTCTGGCATTTCTCATAGACTCTCTGCCATCAGTTTCCCAGCTTCTCATACGCTCTCGGTCCATAGAGCTGCAAAACACACTAAACCAGTGAACAAATGAGAGTCCTAGAAGCACGGGCTTGTGGTCTTTGTTGTCTATGAACAACTTTCTGCAATGCTCTGAGAATCTGTCCTATGAGGATGGTGCCCAGGCAGGAATCTGAAAAAAGAGACAATCTCTGACTGTCCTATTCTTCTGACACACTAAGTCTGTAGCCTCAGCAGGAAACAGAGTCAAAGTCCAGAGAGGGACAGTGCCCTATCTGGCTTTGAGGTGGCATCTCACAGTATGACTTTCTGTCCTAAAGTTCCATTACATACTGCTACTTGACAAGCTGGTGTAGCCACCAGGAGGTAGGTAAAAGAGACTACAGTAGTAAACTAGTCTACAGTACAAGCTTGGCATGGCATCTAGTTATCAGTAACTCTCAGTCAAAGGCAGCCATTGCTACCATTTTACACATCAACAGGACTCAAGTGTAGCTACTCTTTGAGAGACTTGCTTAAAACGTCATCTGGGATGCAGCGATATTCATACTTCCAAGGCTGTAAGCTACCTAGCAGGACTTTGCCTGCAAATGCCTAGTCTCTCAACCTGCCCAGATTGTCCCCAAGGTTGCAGCTCTAGCTCCAGGCATTGAGCAAGCCACTGGTGCATGCTGGCTGATGGGGAGACAAGGAAAGGCCTCTTTCTGTCTCTTCCCCTCACTGGAGTACAGCAACCACCTTGTCTAGGCCAGCACCCATTCTACAGACTCACATGCTCCTGTAAGTGCAGGCAGCAGGGACTACATTGGTCTTGCTAGTTGCTCATACAATCATGCTCTCCCACAAAGCCTGATCAGTAAACTAGGTAGTGTTAAGTGGAAACTTAAGGGTTCTTTGGCAACTCAGTTGTGTTCGATGGTGTTTTGCTGGGACAAACACACGGAGTGTTTTTCTAAAGTGGACACAGCTGAAAGGCTAAGGCAGACTCATGAAGGAATGTTTGGCTGAAGCAGACACAAGTGAATGGATGTTCTGCTAAAGGAAGCATGTGAAGGGACACCTGATGAAGGAGTCTTCGCTAACAACACTCATCTTTTGGTCTGCCTTCCATTATGTAGTTGAGCTTCATTTGTTGGAACTCCATAGGGGGAAACACACCAAAAATTTTCTGTAGCGTCTTGTCATTTCCACAGACTTGGGCTGATTGGCAGAGTGATGTCAGCTGAGACAGAAGCATGATCTGAGGCAAGACCCATAGAGGCCACGTGATGTTTGGAGGGAGTGTAAAAAGGACTCAACTGACAGTGAATGAGGCTGAGCTTGGCTTGCTTATAGAGCTGGCTGTGCAACTCTTGTTGGTCTCATGTCTCCACTGATCTTCACTTCGCTGAGGGAGGCACAGCTAAGAACTTTATCTGGCTTTCCTGTTGGCCCTGGTCCAGGCTGAGGCCTGGCTGTCTCTACTAAGTAGTGCCACCACTTCTGATTCATGTTTGCTATCCCCACTCTGCCGAACTGGACTGCTGGTGTATCTGTGAAGTGTTTGTGAGTGGATCAAGCTGCTGCTGCTGCTGACCTGTGAACAGAACTGCCGATTTCTTGACAATGCAGATGGGAGTTGCTCCAAAGAACCTTTCTAAACAGGTCCACTTCCCCCGTATCCTTCCTTTTCCACTACTTCTGGTGGGTGGTGGGCTAAAAGGGAGGTTAAAGCACTTAAGAATCATCATTAAAAGTAGGCTTTGAAAAAAATAAAGTTGCAGTTGTGTCTGGATCCTGCCTCAATTTCTCAACGATCACCAAATTGGGCCAGTGCTAGCCATTATAGCCTCTGGAGCAATTTCTAGAGATGTAGATTCAAGAGGCCTGAGGTGCAGCCTGGATCAGGATACTCTGCAAGTACCTCAGGCACTGTAATATACACCTGCAAACCACTGCTATAGGGGTATCAAGAACATCACAGGGTATTCAAGCAAGGTTGGGAGCTATGGTGGCCTCAATTCTCCATTTAAGGAACGATGCTTCGAGCTTTCTTTAAATTGTTGTCTGATCCAACATTTTATAATTGGGTTATTTTAAAATCCCTTTGCTATTGGTTTTCAGGGTACCGTTTGTGTATTTCATGGTAGATAGAGGATTACAGAAATAGAGGAAACTTCACACAAACAAGGTAGATAGTCTATGCTTGTTTATCTTTGATTCATAAACATGGTGATATGGACATTGACAAGCAAGATAACTGTAAGGGTGAGAGGTTGGACTGGTGACAACTGTGGAATGAGATTTCCAGACCAGTGTTGAAAAGAGAATAGCAAAGTGGGGCATCCTTCTGTGGGGTACCCAGAAGGATGCAAGGCATTTACCCTAGAGACTCATAACAAAGGGGCCACAAAACAAAGAGTGGGAGAAAGATCCTCAAAACCCACATCTTCTGCACCAGCATCTGTCCTGCCCCCATGGGAATGCATTTTCCTAATCAGTGGACCCGTGGTAATTATATCCATGGGCAGGCCAGGCCTGGCAGCAAAGCATGAGGCTAACAAGTACACAGACCGAGGGAACAGCCAGTGCAAAACCAAAGAAACTGAGAGAGAGTCTAATACATTTGAAAGCCCTCATCACCCACAGTGGACCTGGGTTCCCAGATAGGTGTCTTCTGCTCTGGTAAGAAAAGACTGACCCTTGGCAAAGGGGAAGAGGGGGTAGAATACAACCTGCTGCTGTGGGTGTGGTCACCATAGAAATGGCGTGTTCAGTCCCTGAGTGCGGAGGCCAGCTCGAACCAGCACCCTGCTCAGCACTGTTTTAAATGTGAAGAAAAGCAGCAGACATTTGAAAGAGTTGGTAGCACAGAGGTAAGAGACAAAAAGAAACTGAAGAAAGATAAAGAGTTGTGCAGCGAGAGACACAATGCAGGGAGGCTGCTGCTTCCCTGCAGAGGAAACAGGCATGGGATGCTTTGGCCCAGGGGAAGGGCCTCAGAAATCAAAACTAAGACCACCACAATACATAACGCATGAGGGGGGATGAGGTGTGGGCAAAGGACACATGGGACATGAAAGTAGAAACTTGTGGAAGATGGAGAGCTAAGGAGAGCAGGAGGTGGGGGAGATAGTTCAGCAGAACCTGCTAAAATATACTTTATTTAAAAAACCTGCCTTTGATAGTTTTATGTCAACTTGATACATGGATAAATTCATTTGAGGAGAGGAACCTCAATTGAGACATTGTCTCCATAAGATTGGGCTGTAGGGAAGCCTGCTTTCTTAATTAGTGATAGCTGTGAGTGGGCCCAGCCCATTATGGGTGGTACCTCTGGGCTAGTGTCCTAGGTACTACAAGGAAGCAGGCTAAGCAAGCCAGCAAATAGTGTTCCTCCATGGCCTGTACTTCTGTTCCTGCCCCTAGGTCCATGCTTTGAGTTCCTACCCTGACTTCCTTAAGTTATGGACTATGTTCAGCCATGAGAGCAGAAACTCTACTCCTTAAGGTGCCTATAGCCATAGTGTTTGTCATAGTAACCGACAGACAAGACAGACAAGAGGAAGTCAGAGTGAGGCAAAAAGACAGGGCATCTCCCAGGGTAACCCTTCCATGGAACACCCCCATCTGCAGGAACACTCAGTGGATAAACAGAAGCTTTGCTGAGAGTGCTGCCCCTGGGCTCAGCCTCACACTTCCATTCCTTTCAGAAGGGCCAGGGAAAGCACCTTTTTATTGTTCGAGTTGGGTCTTCCTTGATGCAGACAGTGGAGACTGAGGCATAGAGGAGGGAACACGGATTCTCAGGGTAACTGGTGCCTGAGCAGTGTGGGATGTGGGAAAGCCAGGCCAGTCTAGGGAAGGAGAGGAAGTTACATGGTCTTAGAGATAAGAACAGATGAAAATGGGATTTGAGACACCCAAATCCAGGACTTCTGAATGCAGGCAGGAAAATGGTTTTCATTTAATGGTCACCAGAGTCAGTTTGGCATGATGGCTGTCAGCTGTGGATCCCAAGTGAGGACACAGCATCTCATTTAATGGATCCCAGGTGAGGACACAGCATCTCGTTTAATGGATCCCAGGTGAGGACACAGCATCTCATTTAATGGATCTCAGGTAAGGACATGGCATCTCGTTTAATGGAACCCAGGTGAGGACATGGCATCTCAGTTAATGGTTCCATTGGCTCCACGGAATGTAGGTGATTCTCTGATTAATCTCAGACTTGGATTCTGAGCCTCAGAGAGCTGATGTTGCTTGTCCAGGTCACACAGCTGGAGAGAAGCAAAGGCCAGACTCTCTCCCACAACTTCCTAACATCCAGTTTAGCTCACTTCCCACTGTGCTACTGCACACAAGGGCAGCTGGCCTGCCTGTCTCATCCGTGGGCACTGTGTCCTAGACGAGGTCACTGAAGCATTCTCGGGTTTAAAATGTATTAGACTCTCTCAATTTCTTTGGCTTTACACTGGCTGTTCGCTCAGCCTAGAACTGTGTTTCCCTTCCCTCCCACTTGAGTGATTGTCCTTCACACTACAAGGTAGTTGCCACCCTCTCTAAAAAGATTTCCACTGCATTTGTCCCTGTGGCTCTCCCACTCCTGGGTTCTCTTATGGCCATACAGGTCACACTAGTCCCTCAGGTCATTCCTCTGTGTTCTGACACTTGCTTTTCTAAACCTTGAGGTGTCCTGCCTGCAGACGCTTTCTCTGACTCCTCCCTGTGGGGCCACTATACTAGAAAGCCCAGAAAATATAATGAGAAGAATTGTGTATCTATGGGAGTCAAGGATTATAGACGCCAGGAACCTGCCATGGTCCAAAGGCCCATTCCAGTGGTCACAGGAGCTATATGAGGCAGAGATCTTAGGAGCACTGATTCAGAACTTGGGAGACAGTTTAAAAGGGAAAGCAGTGCAAGGGGCATGGTGGCCAGAGAGTGAAGGCACAGTCCTCGAGGGCTTGTGACTCACTTCCCGAATCTCTTCCCTTCTAACTCTCACTCAAAGCCATGTCCTCAAAGGCCAACTTTGCTAATCATTTCCCCTGTGGCCCTTCAGAGATCAGATAGCTAGGTTCAGATGAGCTTCAAGAGCTTTCTTTACAATTCCATTTGACACGACTTCAAGAACTGTTAAATTTATCTTCGCTTCCTTTGCTCCCTTCCTTGCAGATAGAGCTGCCACAGCCACGCGTCTCTGGAAGTAAAGTGCCCCCACGGGAGGCATGAATCACCAGATCAGAAGTTCAGGCAGCCAGGAGCCTTAGAGCTACTAAGACACTGAGATTGCCTTTGATGTACAGAGGACTGGAAGTAGGGAAAGATGGTTCACCCCAGAGAGACAGCATGAGCACTTTCTGGTCACCTCCCAGCCCATAAGCATGGGGCGGGTATCGGGTATCTTAGTTTCTTTTCTATTACTATGAAGGTACAACATGACTAAGGCAACTTACAAAAGAAAGCATTTAATTAGGGGCTTGCTTGTAGTCTCAGAGGGTGAGTTCATGACCATCATGGCGGAAGAGGTAGGCATGGCCCAGCAGCAGTCACTGAGAGATTACATGTTTAGACAACAGTGAATCCCAGTGAAAGAGCTAACTGGGAATGTCATGGGCTTTTGAAACCTCAAAGCCCACCCCCAATGACACACCTCCTCCAATAAAGGTCACACCTCCTAATCCTTCTAAAACAGTTCCATCAACTGGAGAGCAAGCATTCAAATATACAAGCCTATTGGGACCATTCTCATGCAAACAGTACTGTGTGGTCCTGTTGGATTCTTGGAAGCACTAGAAAACTCAAGGTCAAAACGGTGCCTTCCCTCCTCCTCAAGGGGGCAGACTTTGCATTTGGATCTATGACAATACAAAAGGGACATTTGATCATGTGTTCTGGAAAGTAAGAAAGATGAATAATCACTTAACTAGAATGTGGTGGAATAAAGAGACCTAGAGGAAGGAGTCTTTTGTGGGAAAGGCTAATTCTAGTGCCTGGCAGGAGAGAAGGCACCTCAAGAAGGACTCTGCCCTCAGGACCTTGAAGGATGACACAGTCAGAGGAGATGGAAGGAAGCTGGAGGAGAAGCACAAAGGTGAGCTCCAGGGGGATGGCCCAGGGATGAGAGCTTGCAGGTGCTTAACTCTATGTTCTCCGGCTTAGCTGTTCTGGCAGGAGGGTGGCTAAGATGAGAAGGGTAACGGGAGATGGCCTGGCATGTCACCTTCCTGGGAAATCCAAACCGGGACATGGGGAAATCATGCAGTTACAACCCTGCTTGAAAGCCCATATGTCTAATGAGGAGATCTGAGGGCTGAGTGTTATTTAATAACGGTGTTTAGACTCTGATGTGACAATAAGAATACAGAGGTGGGTCACGGGGATGCTTGCCTTCCAAGCATGATCCCCTAGGCACTGTGTGGCATGGGGGAGATGAGCGGTTCTTGGGGTTTGCTGGTCTATTATCCTGTCCTGCTTGGTGAGGCCCAGGCCAATGAGAGACGCAGTCTGAAAGTAAAAGATGGGCATTGCCTCCAGAATGACAATTAAGTGGTCCTCTGTCATGTACACACGCACACACACACACACACACACACACGTGCGCGCGCACACACACACACACACACACACACACACACACACACACACGTCTTAGGGTTTCTATTCCTGCACAAATATTGTAACCAAGAAGCAAGTTGGGGAGGAAAGGGTTTATTGAGCTTACACTTCCACGTTGCTGTTCACCACTAAAGGAAGTCAGGACTGGAACTCAAGCAGGTCAAGGAGCAGGAGCTGATGCAGAGGCCATGGAGGGATGTTCCTTACTGGCTTTCTTGCTTCTCCTGGCTTGCTTAGCTGGCTTTCTTATAGAGCCCAAGACTACCAGCCCACAGATGGTGCCACTCACAAGGGGCCCTCCCCCCTTGATCACTAATTGAGAAAATGCCTTACCGCTGGATCTCATGGAGGCATTTTCTCAACTGAAACTCCTTTCTCTGTGATAACTCCAGCTTGTGTCAAGTTGACACAAAAATCCAGCCAGTACTATATATATATACAACATAGACAGAGAGACAGACACAGACAGATACATATGAGAATACAAAGGTATCATCTTGTGGCTATTCCTAACAGATCTGGTTTTTTCCTGGGCCATAGAAGCAGGTGATGGGGTAGCCCATGTGAGAATCTTCCTTTCACAGAAGAAAGGTGTAACTTTCAAGTCAGGATGACTAAGGACTCTTCTATCGGGTACAGAGACTTGAAATAAATTCCCCCAGATGAATATATTCTTGACTAAAATAAAAAGCTCTCTCCTCCCTGATTTCAGAGAAGTGTGCTGGGTGCTAACTCAAAAACTTCATTGAGAACAAGAGCTTTCAGGATAAATGGAGACCAAAAGGGTCCATCCACACCCAAGGTTCTGTGCTCTAGGGGGCTCGTCCTGATCTCTGCACAGGGGAACCAGAGATCCTACTACAGAGATGTGGGCTGAAAGCAAGGATGCTCAGGCCACTGCCTCACAGCCATAGGCATGAGAGTCAAACCTCCCCCAAAATGAGGTTTCATCCTTGACAGAAATTAAAGCTACTCATTCTTAGTGCTGAGCATGAGCTGAGTTACAGCTAATACCAACTTCATACCAACTGCATGTCTGTGCCAAGAGCTTGCTGTGTATTTCCTGATATGTGGATCACCCATGGAAGAGACACCACCATTAGCCCCACTATATAGATAAGGAGACATGCTCATAGATGTTCAACAACTTACTCAAATTCCCTCAGCCAGCGAGCCACAGATGGGATGCAGCCTGGGGCTGTCTGGCATGAGACACTTTAGCTGTGGTGACTGCCTGGGACCCATCCCTGTAAGGTCACTCTTCTGAGACAGGTCACACATTTGTTATCTCTGCTTTCTGATACCATGAGTAATTTTTCTGATTTAAAGTCTTCTGTTATTTTACAGTAATTATTTTGCTGGAACCATCACTTTCCACGTTGGGTCGGCATCTATTGCACTGAGAAGAAACTATGCTTCTTAGGCAAACAAACATGGAGGGTTTACAGAGGTTCATTGCAAAATGACCTCAGGATCAACCTGCCTATTTCCCTGAGAGAGGCACTCATGAATTAACTTTCTATAAACAAAACAGTAACTGGTAGTAAAAAATCAGAGCTACATGGGTTGAAGACATTTCCCTGAGTAGTTTGACTTAACTGCAATCAAAATGACAAATTATTAGGAAACCATCTCTCACGAATGTGGCAAACTGAAAGTTCTAGACGTAATGCTGTCAAATCCATCTTCCAACATGTCACAGAGAGAAGACAGTGAGATGTATCTGCCAAGAGTCAGATCTTCCTTTCAAGAAACAAAATTAGAGGCAGCAGTTTGGAGGTGGACTGGTAAGATAATCATTGGGGCTGGAGGGTTGTCTTAGTGATTTCAGCACTTGCAGATCTTGCAGAGGACCTGAGTTCGGTTCTTAGAATCTATACAGGAACTCAGTTCTGGGGGATTTGATGCCCTCTGGCACTGCACCCAGTGGTGCACATAAATACATGCAAGCCTTCATGAAAGCCCATATATACATATACATACACATACATATACACATACACACATATATATGATACATTACATATATATGATAATTATACACACACACACATATATATATGATACATTACGTATATATGATAATTATACACACACACACACACACATATATATATGAAATTGTTTCCAATAAAACTCCCTACAGACTGCCACTGTGTCAAGTAGCAGCATCCTGAGACCACAAGCAATCACGGATGTCACTATTAAGAAATGACAGGTTAGCTGCTAGTGAGGAAGAGGAGACCTCAGCTCTGAGGATGCTCTCAACAGCCATCATTTTGAACTATCTAGCTAAACAAATGACAGACATTTCTAGGAAGTAAAACAGAGTCCCAGATCAGCATATACTAACCTGTCAATCACCAGTTTGAAAACATAATGCCAAAAAGAAATGCCATTATCCACAAAACAGAATAGCTTAGGAATCACCACACAGTTACAATGTCTATTGTCTTAGTAAAGAACACAGCAGCATGGCTTGGGATCTGTGAGTAGCAGATAGGGCAGCTGCCTGGCTTGTGCAAGGCTGCCAACTTCCTTCCAAGAACTGCAACTGTAGATAATAAAAACAATAAGGAGCAGGAAAAATAGAAATACAATCCAGTGATATAAAGGAGACCCAAAACGAGGAGGAAAACACTCTTCTGAGCAGAAAAACGGGAACCGGACTGAAGAGATGGCTCAGCAATTAAGAGCACCGACTGCTCTTCTAGAGGACCTGAGTTCAATTCCCAGCAACCACATGGTGGCTCACAACCATCTGTAATGGGATCCGATGCCCTCTTCTGGGGTGTCGGATGACAGCTACAGTGTACTCATAGATAAAATAGATAATTCTTTAAAAAAAGAGAAACGAACACAGGAAGCAACCTCACTCTTCCCCAACACAATGTATCGGTTTAATGTAATTTGGACCAAATATTCAATGGCAGTTTTGTTTGAAATGAGAATGGTCCTGAAGGCCCCAGGGGACAATGAGCAAAGAAAAGATTCCAGCAGAGGCAGTCACACAATATTTAAACCTTGCAGGATAGGCTGGAGAATGAGGAGGCCTGGGGACACTAATGGGCAGTCCAGAAACAGGAACTCATGTGGACATGCTAACTTGACACGTGTTTAGGAGCACATGTCAAGTTAGCATGTCCACACGAACTGGGCGGGACACACCTTTCATGCCTGTACTCCGGAGGCAGAGACAAGAAGATCTCTGAGTTCGAGGTCAGCCTGGTCTACAGAGCAAGTTCCAGGACTGCCAGGGCTACAAACACCTCTAAACACAAAACAAAACAAAACAAAACAAAACAAAACACCTCTAAAGGGCGTCTCAAACATGAGCAGGGGAAAGTTGTTTGATTTAAGGCAGAGCCTGGGGAAAGTGGAAGAAAGGCAGGAGAAGAAAGCAAATGTGAATGGTTTCCATACCATGCTCTGAAGTAGCTCAAATGAGGTTAAGAGTCAAATACAAAGGCAGACACAGCTAGAGAGCTGGCTGGGTAGATAAGGAGCTCACCAGACAAGCATGCGGAGCACAGTTCAGTGAGTTGTGTGTGTGGCTGGCATCCCTGGGCTGTGAAGAAGATGGAGGAGGCCAGCTCTGGACCTTCCAGCCGCCTGGCCTGATGCGCTAGCCACAGTGGCTACCCGGAGCATATTCCCACACCTCTCCTCCCGTATCCCTGCCCATGATCTTCAACCAACTTCTTTTTATCTTTGCCAGAGATGTGCTTTATTAATATGCCTTTCAACACGTCCTTCAGAGGAATAAAATGTCATGGAAATGTCCCACTGCCAATGTTTTCACAAGTCTGGTGAAATTCATGACACAGTTTAATTGGTCCTGCGCTAGGATTTCTCTTTCTTCTGCCATCCTGGTCCGAAAGTAACTCTAACTGCTTCCTCCCTCCTTTGTGTTTCAAAGAAACCACCTGAGTGGGAGCATCTCTTTTTGTTCTTTAAGTTTTTAAAAGCTTAGATGTCTCCATCTTTGAAGGTAAATGAGAAACAGGATTAAAATAAAGAAATAAAATCCTTACACCTGAGGAAAAGCTGTGGATCCCCCTTGACTGGAACCTCACAAAACCCGGGAGGAGATGAAGGAAAAGCTTTCGACTGATGTCCTCCCCCTGCTCAGAGGCCCAGTCTCCACCTTCACAGAGCGTGGACATGAAAACACAACAAACAGATCTATGGCCACAGTGTTTACTGGGCTGTGCGCACATTTTTCTAGCCAGAGTCAGCTCAGCCTAGAAGAACCAAACGGGTGCTGAGTACTAGGCCGTGTCCCCAGGAGACCCATGTGTTGAAGACTTGGCCCTGGCTGTAGTGTTCCCAGAGGAGGCTTTGGGAAAGTGACTGCTTCCTGAGGGCTCTGACCTTGTCCATGGATTAACATGTGGTTGGATTCTCTGGGACAAGGCCTTTAAAGAATGTGTCTTGTTTCCCTATGATTCCTTCTCTCTGTGTGTCTCTTTCTTTCCCTCCTTCCCTCCCTGCGGTGAGGAAAGCATTTTCCTCTGCCCTGTTCTTCTACCATGCTCTGCCTTAACACAAGCCCTCAACAATGCAGCTAGCTGACAGAATGAATTTCTGGAATAATGAACCAAAATAAATGTTTGCTCCTTTAAAAACATTCAATAATGTTTTTCTCATTTCTTTTATTGTAGCAATAAAAAAAAAAAAAAACTAACTCAGGAAAAGACAACTTGTAGGAAATGATGTCTTCTTAGCTGACCCAGTGAGGCGGTGGGCATAGTTGCTGGAGCTTGTGGCCGGAGTCATACTGATGTGTCTCCATTCCAGGGGCAGCATTCCCAGCCTTGGAATAGAGGTGCTGCCTCTGTTCACAAGCCACTTCTGCTTCCCGGTTGCTTGGTAATCTGGACCATTTATTGCCACCTGGGTTCTTAAAATGCTGTTGCTCCTTCTCTATGGCTTGTAATTTGGCATCTTGCACTACTTACTACTCTACCTGGCTAAAAGGTCAGACACCTAGAGATAGCCCTGACTCTTCTCACAAGCTCCTAGTTACCATCATCCACTGATGCCCTCAGATTGAGGTGTTGACATTTGCCTCAAGCACCCTTGTCGCTGCCATTTTAAACCAAGCTCTTAGCAGCTCTCTGCAGACCAGGGCAATCTCTCTGGACTTGGCTAAGATGCTGGGAAAACTGGGCATCCACATGAAAAAGAATTCTAGGGGATCCGATGCCCCCTTCTGACCTCCAAGGGCCCCTGCACACACCTGGCACACAAACATAAACTCAGCACACACATATACATAAAATTAACAAGTAAAATAAACCCTTAATAACAGTCCATGGGTATTTGAAGAGGTACTTAGCACCACTAATCATCAGGAAATGCAAATCAAAACCACTGTGACGTATCACCTCCCACCCAATGTTATCAAAATGACTGGAGACAGAAATTGGCTAAGACCTGAGCAAAGGAACCCTGCCTGGGGCGGTTGGAATATCATCCCTGGGTTTTTGCCTCTACAGAAATGTTAGGGCCTTGCCTAAAGTCTCCTCCCTGCTCAACAGTACCCTCTTCACTTCACCCCCTCCCTCCCCAGCAGTACTGGACCAGACAAATCCTAATCATCCTTAAGGTTTTCACTGCACATCACTCCTGCAGGAAAACCATCCTTCCCCAGGCAGTGTCCCACTTCTTCATGTCTGCCGACCATTGGCTAATTGCTACCCTGTGGTTTCCATGAGTGTGGAGCCTAGACTGGCTACTCCATAGTCAGCAGCAACAGCCGCACACATGGCAGACACTCCACAGACCTGCGGGGGGTGGGTAAACTTGACATCTCTGGACTGTAGTACATACAACCATCAGCAAGATGCACTCGGCAGGAGGGAGGAAACACAGACGCAAACAGAAGCCACAGAATAGGAGAGAGCATTGCACAAGGTGCTCCAAGGATACATTTGCTGACGATGTGTTCCCAGAGAAAATGGTGTTTCAGTGGGAGATGGGGATTTGGGACTCTGGGCCATGCCTGCTACGAAGAAGGATGCTGGGAAAGGGGTGACCTGCCAAAGTTCACACAGCTCTTGCAGTCTCATGAAGGTGACACTATATCTGAAATGCTCTTTGCTGGCCTCCAGCATCCAAATCATTTGTTAACTGAGTAAAGACAGAGGTTCAAGGAGAACCTGGGATAACAGAAAGTCTCTGTTATTGACATCCAAAAGATTTGATGGGTGTCAAGGAATGCAGAGCACAGTAAGGCTTAAATAAATATACCTTAAGGCTCTGATAAGCACTCTATAATTGGAGAATAAGTATACTATGTTGGCTTTAACATACACTTTTATTTTGTAAGGGTTCAGGCTGTGGTTGTTATACTGTTTTTATCATCACTGACAAATGCTAACTTTGAGACCTTAAAAATATCTTTATATGGGAAGCAAATGAGTCCTTTAATGTGATGCCTCACCCTGGCAGACAGACTGTTTCCAACACACTCCCACTAATTATGGAAATTGTCAGGCACAAGACAACTGGAAGTATCAAGCAAGGATTGTTTCTGGATTTTTTTGTAAAAGGAGGAAAATAAGAGTGTGCTTGTAGTCACTCCAGACAGTCGGCGGAGAGGTGAGAGGTGAGGCTGAGACGTACCAAGTCATGCATAATGGCGCAGAGATTCATTTAAAGGCAGGTGGGATGGCTTATCTGGAGAAAAAGCTTGCTATGCAAACCTGGGGTCTAGTCCGATCTCTGGAACCCATGGTAGAAGGTTGTCCTTTGACCTCACATGTGTGCCTGGTATGCGCATGCACGAGTGCGCACACACACACACACACACACACACACACACACACCACAGTTAAATTTTAAAAAGGAAATGTATATTTTACGTAGTTACAATGGTAAATTCTCTTATGAGTACTTTAGCACATGAAATGACCAAAATTTTCAAAAGGCTTAAAAATGTGGTGCACACTGGTCAGTTGGTAGCATCTTATCATAGTGAATAGTATGCCCAACTATTGGGCCTATGGAACCTCTACTGAGTAAGATAGGAGCTGTACCAAGAGCTAATGAAGTCAGGCAGTACATAGTCCCTTTTCCCTAACCCAAGCATTTCCAGAGAAGCCAGCACTTGGTTCGTGGTTGGGTGAGACATGCCCAGCAGACATATTTGAAAACCAAGGATGAGCTCCTTTTGCCTTGAATCCTGCATCATCTAGTTCTTAGCTCCAGCTTCTAAATTGTAGGCAGGATCTAGGCAGGAGGCAACGGTAAGGCTTTGGATGGCTCTCTCTAAGCAGCATTGCCTGTGGGAGCATTCCCCTGGTGACCTTGCTCATTAAGCCATCTTGTGGCAATGCCCTGCTGCCTGAATCCAGCTGCTAAGAGCTTTTGGCATAAGGCACTGCTTAAGTACTCAGAACAGTCCTTGGCATGTGTTAGCTATGAGCAGGGGCATCCTGGTCTCTGTATCTCCAGCAAGCATCTGGACCACTCCTACCATGACCCTCACCCATCACAGGTCTGAGTACTGCTGACTCAGCTTCCTTCCAGGTCTTCATGACTGCACTGCTCCCTAAGCACAGCCACTGCAACCATGGCCTCCTACTAGGCCTCTGAGCCCACCTCACCCTCCCCATTACAGTCTGTTCCCTTTCCATTACCTCCTCCTAGCCCCTGACCACTCTACTGCCCAGCTGCAGTGCCCCTGAAGCATCCTGTTCTTTTAGGTTGAAGCCTGCTGGGCTCAGTGAGTCGTTGCTCGCCTTAACCTCCTCAAGCATCTTCCTCACCCATGTGACACTGCTCGGTCATATGTACATCCATCTGGAGGCCTTGTCTATTGTCTCATCCTGTCTCTAGGACCTCTTCTCTTCCAGCCCTCATCACCACTATCTAAACCTTACTCATCCTTCTGGATGCTCAGGTGAGAGGCCTCACCTTCAGGGAAACCTTCCTTAGGCTCACCCCACTCTACACCAACCTGAATGAACACGATTTTCTGCCAAGCCCACCCAAGTATGTTCTTGGGCTGGGATTCTAATCCATCCCTTCTTGTTCCTTACACATCAAGGCAAAATATAAGATCACATGATCATTTAAAAAAACAAAGGAAAATTCTAGAGTGACGTAAAGTTAGTGAATACCTTGGAAAGAACTCAGAACGGTGTGAAATGAAAGCAGCAAGCTACAGAATATATACAGCATGAATCTATTGGAACAATGCACCCACAGCCAACCACACATTCAGGTACATGAAGCAGAGAACAAAGCCTATACAAATGCAAATTGAGTTGCCTACCATGGTCAGTGGGCAGTGGGCTCAAACCTTATGTACAGTTTGAGTTTGTTATGTACTATTTATGTTCTAAGAAAGTGAAAGGCACCTATAACCGGCCCCCATAAATATGTAAAGCAATTGAGCCTGCAGGAATCACTACCTCAGAGATGGGTTTTCTAAAAGGAAGGTCTCCTGCTGGCAGGGAGATGAAAGCCACCATGGCTGCCTGGAGACCTCACTTACCTTTCCCAGCAGCTCAGGCAGGCCCAGCAACTGTCCAGAAAACACACCAATGCAGATGAAGATGGCAGTCACCTGGCCCAGAGAGCCCCGGATCTCCTTAGGTGAGATCTCGTTGAGGTACATGGGTAGCGCACTGAGTGCAATGCCTGAGGGAAAGACACAGCAGTGAGAGAGGCCCTGCCTCACACAGTCACCTGATGCCACTGTGTCTCCTGCCCATTTCACCAAGACCATGGGAGAACACTCATCAGCTCACAGCGAAGACAACGACCGTGGGGAAGAAGCAGGGTGGCTCATGGCCATGAGGACGTATGGCGTTTTAAATGAGAAATGTCCTTCAATGGCTTGGGTAGTTGTACTTTTATTCCCTAGTTGGTGGCACTGTTTGGGAAGGTTTAGGTGGTATAGCCTTGCTCGAGGAAGTACATCACAGGGGCGGGCTTTGAGACTTCATAGCCTTGCCTACTTTCAGTTTGTTCTCTATGCTTCGTGCTCCTGATGTGAGTGCTCTGCTTCCTGTTCCTGCTGTCATGCTTACTGTTTGCTACCTTACCTCTCTACCATGATAGACTTTCTCCTCTGGAAACATAAGCCATAATAGACTCCTTTCATAAGTCACTGTCGGTCGTGTTTTTGTTTGTTTTTAACCTCAGCAATCGAAAGTACCTAATACAGTGTGGAGTTAACTTCTCTAGCTTACCAGTGCAATGGGGGTAAGAGTAGACAGGAGGGACAGACGAGGCCACACCCTCTCTGGATGACAAGCACATTTGTGCTTTGTACTATGAAAAGGAACTGCACATACTCCGCGGACACACATTGCTATTGGTTCTTAGTTGACCTTTGACTGAGATGGTGCCTTGAGAGGAACAGGAGATGCCATGGCCTTGTGAATATGTGACCCTCCACTAAGCAGAAGATGATAATGAGAAGAATGTACATGAGGCTATAGGAGAAAAACAGGAACACCATGAATCTCAAAGACAAGGCTGAGCCTACCCAGTGGGGCAAGGTTGGACTGTGGACAACTGGCTATTTAAATTCTCTATAAAATATGCTAGCTGGAGACAGTCAGAGAACATAGATTGTTTGGGGTGAGAGACACCTGTATTACTAAATTGTCATCTCTCTGAATAAGGTACAGTTGTGGGCAGCATGAACCATTGTATTCTGGATATAGGCACATGTATATGGATTGGCAGAGTTACTGGTGCACATTCAGCTCTTAATTTATGGTGATTGTGGCTAAGCCAGTGGTGAAGGAGGAAGTGAGCTTCATGATAAACCTGGGATCGGGCCCCTGATCCCCTGATGCACCCTGGCATGCCTGGTACCATCTGTGCAGGCTGGTTTGTCACCCACTGAGCATCCCCATTCCTAAGCAGCCTTGTTCAACTTTGACCCTATTCCCTGCCATCCATTCTCCCTAGATGTGTGAGCCCTGGGATGCAGTGAACACTCTAGGCTCAGTATGTTCTAGGACACTGACCTTGGTTCTTCTGTTTGTTTCAAATCCTCTGTTCTCAGAGAGCCTAGGCTGATGCCTACCTGTCCTTCTTGTTTTCATTCAACATCACCTCCTACAGTAGGAGATGAACATGTTCAATCTCTCCTCAACTACCCATGGGTCTGACATTATTTGGTGATAGGGTCTTTACCAGTATTATTATGTCTGGATGAGGTGATAAGGGTTTTTAGCATGGGCCTGAACCCAGTGCTAGCATTTTATAGGAAGGTCACATGAGGACACATCGACCCGTAAGGAAGATGATCTCTGGAGGATGAAGAGTTGGCATGCAGCAGCATCAAGCCAGGGACCACCAAGTGACAATGCTGGGCAGCATCAAAAGCTGGGGATGAGGCCGTGCACACGGTCGTCTCCATTGGAGCCTTGGGGAGGAATCAGTTCTGCTAACTAACACTACGAGTGCATGTGAATGTGAAACACCCTCCACAGACTCATGTATTTGAGTCCCCAGCTGGTGGTGCTGTTATGGAAGGTTGTGGAAGCTTAGAGAGCATAGCCTCATTAGGGGCGGGTTTTGAGTTTTACAGACTGACTCTACTTCTTGTTCACATCAAATTCCCACTTTAAATTCTGCAATCTGTGTGAATTTTGTCTCCAACACCATATTGAATCATATTTATTTCTGTATAAAAGTAGTATGCTGATGTTTCTCCAAATCTACTAGGGGGAAAAAGGAGTGTGTTACATTTTTAGTCTGATTCAATCGCTCCATGAGAAATTGGGCAAACGGTGTCTTATTAATAGATCTTCCTACCTCTAGAGTGTTCAGGATTACTTTTGTTTTGAAGCAGAGTCTCAGATAGACCAGGTTGGTCTTCACCTCGGTATGTAGTGAAGTATGTCAAGGGTGACCTTGAACTTCTGATCTTCCTGCTTTCACCTCCCATGTGACATGGGCCACCATACCTGGTTTTATATGGCTCTGGGGGCTGGACTCAGGGCTCTGTGAATGCTCTACAAGCACTCCAGCCACTGAGCTATATCCCCAGCTGTGGATTTGAATTCTTTATTATAAGCACACAGCTGACCTAGACCCTGTCTGGTTTTCTTTTCTTCCTGTACAACTCCATTACCTTAAACGCCCTTGCTCTGCCCTCTCTGCTCTAAAGATATGGTGAGGATAAAAAACACGAAGTCTCTGAGTCTGGGCACAGCTTCAAGAGTCTGCGTTCCAGAAATCGGAGTGTGTTTTAAATGTTCCCTATTCTTCCTTTTCTTTTGCTCCTTTCTGAATAGCTCACAGGAAAAAGAGGCCCAAAAGGCATTTATTTGGGGGCTGTGGCTGTGAAAGAATTGCATTCTTCTGTGAATGTGGAAATTCAGAAAGCAACAAGTGCAGCATGAGTCGGGAGGCAGCCAAAGGCCTGGGGAAAACGGCTGATGAAATATAATACCTCCAGAGAGCATGGCGGAGCTTCACTGGGGAAGTTGTCAGGAAGCTCCCACCTACCCAGCCTTTTTCTGTCTTAGTTCCAAACCTGGATCTGCCCCTTACAAGCTTAGAACTAAACTTACAGCAGCAGCACTCATGACAAGAATATCCCACCATGCCTGGGGTGGGTACGGCAGCCTTGGATACTGCTAGACCAAGAACCTCACACACAGGGTGATTTCATTCTGGTATCATCCAACCAGGGCAGTCTTGCTATTTGGTCCCTCTATGAAGCAGGAGGAAGAGACTCAGAAAGCTTAGAAAGCTTCAGTGCTTGTCCCTGCTTGATATCTATCTGCTGTTCCCATGGGCTTTGCTTTGACCAAGTGACTGTGGCTAATGTATTGTACAGTATTTGCACCTTAGGCCTTCTTCCTCTTGCTGTACTCTGGAGCCTGTGGAAGTCCATGAGAAGCCCCAAATATCCTGTTGGGTGAAGCCTCTCCCTTCATGAATTCTATCTCCAATTATGCAAAAGAACACAAACTTAGCTGACAACATTAAGAATACACAACACAGGCAGGTGAGATGGCTCAGTAGGTAAAGGTGATTGACACCAAGCCTAACGACCTGAGTTTGATTCCTGGAAGCCATGTGGTGGAAAGTGAGTATCTAATCCTACCAGCCACCGTCTGAGTCCACATACACACGGTGGCACACAGCTTACTCATTCCTAACTGTAGGCTGCACCATCTGGTCTTGCTTTCCTTTCAGCCTCATCTCCCACACTCCCTTTCTCATCAAGCTCCAGGCTCCTTGGCCCTTCACTCTTCCTCAGAAATGTCAATAACCTTCAACCTCAGGACCACAGCACTCTCTTTTTTCTTGAGAACCTGATTCCTCAGATTTTCAGGCAATTCTTGACCTCCGTTCATTCTGGTCTCTGATCACATTTCCCAGTCTTTCTAACTGGCTTTCCTAAAAAACCTCCTTGCTAGTCCTCTGCCCTGCCTTGTTTTCTTCCTAGGACTTGTACCTCATTAAATGCCTTCTGCCCCCCAGTGGCAGGGTCCTCCCCAGTACATAGAACATGGTGCATAGTCGGTATCCTGACATGTGGTAAACAAATGGAAGAATGAGCAGTCAGAAGCCCAGAATCCTTGGCCGAGCTTGCAGCTTACCACCTGGAGTGCAGAGTTTATAAAGAATTCAACAGAGGGTGGCATGGCACACTGTAAACCATCTGGGACTTTGGCAGTGACTCAGCTCTATCAAGCCTGGTTTTCTCAGATTGGTTGATACAGCACTGTGTAGGGGAGGGTTCAGCACCCCTGGCTGCCCTACTTTCTGTGGAGTTCTAAAATCTTGGTATCTCCCAAGTCTCTCTCAGCCCCAGGCACCTCTCTCCACTCTGGACAAGCCCTGGGAGTGTTACTGCCTTCCTCCCCAATTGGGGTGAAAAGTCTCACCTCCATCCACACCCATGATGAACCGTCCCACAATGAGCATCTCAAAGGTTCCTGCCTGGAGTGAGCAGGCCATCAGCAAGGCTGCAGAAATGGCAAATCCATTGTTGACCAGCAATGTGGACTTCCTGGAAGTAAAAGAGACCTGATAAGGACAATGTGCTGTGAGGCATGTCAGTGTTCTTTCAGCCCCAAGCAGAGAAGCCAGTCGCTCCAGAAGTGGGGCAAATGTGAGCTTGGGAATTGAGGTCATGGTCTACCCTTCACTAGCACTATTGGCTGCATGACCTTGAACCTGGCATCTACTCCCCATGTCCAGGTTCACAGTGGGGTGAACAGGATGCATTAGCAACTTAAAGGTTGTGAATTCCTTGTGGTAGGATTTGATTTCACCAATTCTGAATTTTATTTAGCTTTTTTAAAAAGACAAGTTACCATGCAGAAGCTAGGCTAAGCAGAAAACCAGAAACTACTCAGGATTCTAGTGAAAGACCACAGCTTGTGG
Organism: Rhynchomys soricoides; assembly: GCA_019843965.1. Classification (NCBI taxonomy): domain Eukaryota; kingdom Metazoa; phylum Chordata; class Mammalia; order Rodentia; family Muridae; genus Rhynchomys; species Rhynchomys soricoides. The sequence goes on along the minus strand of JADRCH010000051.1, from coordinate 2,006,592 downwards.
AGTCAGATAAATCCTGTTAGAGTGATTTGGGTAAAGACTCTGAAAGGGGGTGCTACTTTGAGGTGCTAGAGTCTTTGGGGCTTGGGAGGGGAACCCTGAGGAGCCAGCTTGGGGTAGTGCTGCCTGCTGGTACCTCCTCTCTGCTGGGCACTTAGTTGGCTTCTGGGGATTGGACAAAAGCTGGAACTGAAATCAGTAGCCAAAGACACTCAGGTGAACAAACAAACAAAAACAAATCCAGGGGGTGTGGTGCCTAGCAAACACTGGGCGGCCAAGAGTGGCATCCTACTATTCTGGCTGGCACACTCAGCCCTCTGTTTCTCTTCTTCTGTCCTCCCTACACCCCCCACTGTCTCCCTCAATAAAAAAATCCCTATTTCTTAATACTTGCTAGGCAGCTTAGATTTAATGAACTACCGTTTTAGATGTAGAGCTGAATTAGAATCATCTAACAGAGCCAGACAGACTCTCCTGGCAATCCTTACTTTTACCACTGTGGTTCAGGACTGCTGTCTGTTTCAGGAATGTCTCCCTAGGCCCTCACAGTTGAGATTCATGCCTCACTGTAGGGGCTGGATTCCCGCTCCTGTGACAGCTCTGTCTTTGAGGAATGAGGAGGCTGTTTTCTTTTCCTCTCTTGCAGAAACAACCCAGCAGCTCCCATTTATTCAAGCCTTGACAGGCCCTAATCTAAGCACCTAACTTAATCTTAGCACTCGGAGTGGTCTTCTGAGGCAGGTGCTGTCACATGCTTATGTCATACAAAGTTATCCAGGACCCTAGCACATTAGAAACTTTCTGTGAGTCCTGAAGCCAGGAAGTCAAAGAGTTTAGGAGGCAGTCTATCCCACCTTCAACCTCCCTACCCCCAAAAAGCCCCCACTAAGTGAATTAATTAAGAAGCACTTCATTGTTTCCTAACTTACAAGAAGCAAGGGGATTTTGAGGGAGAGTCGTTGTATCCCTTTAGCAGTTAGGACAGCCGGCTCTGTGACTTCTGCCTCATCTCAGCATCTGAGCTACTGGGCGATCTTTCTGGGCAATCTCACAGCTGCTGACTTTTGCAGCTGTGGCAATGGTACCAAGATACACAGCAGCATCCTACAGCAGCAGATGGCTGAAACAGCCCGTGCTCACTAACAGTAAACTAAGTTGTAAGTTCGTTCCCATGGGTATCAGAGGCAGCTTTCTATACTCTGAGGTGGGAAGAGCTCCGAGAGAGAAATAAAGAAGCAGAGTGTAGAATTTGGTGTAAACCGTGCAGTGATCTATGTGGAAAAGAAGTGTGACTATGTACGTGTATGAGTATTTACATGAATGTGTATGTGTGTGTGTGTGTTAGGCATGAACCTTGGAAAGACACCTGACCTTGTAGCGTTGGGTATCTCCAAGGAGGGACTGAAGGACAGAAGGGCAAAAATGATGAGGGAACCCTAAACTTTGTGGCCCTCCTTTAAAAAGCAAAGTCACGTGAATGTACTAATTGGCCAAAAATGATGTGATTTTATTTTTTTAAACCTAGTTTAAATAGACCTTTTGATGGAAAAACAGTTATGCCAGTGATATACCAAGATGGCTAAGCATGATTAGCTTGTGTGCAGTGTGCATGGTGTGGATACGTTAGATGAAGGGACAGTCTGTGTCCCAGGACAGAGTAAGATTGCATGAGATTCAGCTCTCCCTTCAGAACAGTGATTACTCTAATACTTATTTACTTTTGCTTCTGGGGTTTTCCCCTTAGTATTTTATGATACAGCTGACTTCAGGAACTGTTATGGAGAAAAGTGAAATCCCAGATAGTAGAGTAGCGTGTGTAGCCAGGACCATGTCGATCACTTGCCTATGCTTTCCCTTTCTCTACCTTGCTGCAGGATTGGTATGAACGACCTCTCAAGGGAGGGTGTGAGAGCACACACACAGGGTTCCCCATCACACTCTCCCGTTAGAGTGTGCATCTCCTCTAAGGACCCAGCTGTGGGTCCAGCAACTGTGCCCAGCAGTATGTGCCCCCAGCCTTTGGACCACAGTGAGGCTGCTTTTCAATTTTGACTTTTCCATCCCAGAGGTGGGAGACTGTGACTGTAAAAGGGGAGGGGATGTTTGTTGCAAGCACATTTCTCTCCTCTTCACTTCCATTCATGGTCCCAGTCTTAACCCTTAAGGCCTCACAGGCCCAACCCTGTTGGTAGAGTCTTCTCAGAAGGGCTTGTCAGAGGTGATAGTTCTCAGGATCTGGCCAAATCAGTGTGCCTTCACTCGGAGAACAGAGAAATAAAAGACCTGATTAGAAATTAAAACTCAACTCATTCACAGACACCACCTCAATGACATTACTGCCATTAAAGTGGATGTTTGGAGCCAGAGGATGTGAGAGAGAAAGTCATAGAGTGGCTCTCAAGCTGCTCTTCGGCTTCACAAATAGTGCTTATACACAGTCACCTGACAGTGCTATAAGCTCAAGAATGTGAGGTAGCCAATGACAACATAGGTGACATGCAGAGAGACATGCTGAACCTCAAACTAGGTATCCCTGATGCCCCCTACTGACAACCCTTTCAGCCATAGCCTCTCATACAGAGACACTGCCAAGCTCCCCTTTCAAAGCCTATGTGGTGGGCAGCTGCCAGAAAACAGAAGCTTCGCTGTGGAGGAGGCACAGTCTTAAACACTGTGTACTCACCGCATAAGATATCTTATAAGTTAGATTTTTTTAAAAAAAATGTATAGGTGTTTTGCTCGTGTGTATGTCTGTGTACCACATGCAATGCCTGGTGCCCACAAAGGCCAGAAGAGGGTATCAGATCCCCTGGAACTGAAGTTACATACAGTTGTGAGCCACAAAGTGGATGCTAGGAAGTTAAGAGCAGGGAATGATCTTAACCACTGAGCCCTCCCTCCAGCTTCAAGCTGGATAATCTTGAGGAAACAGACCTGCATGTGCCTTAGTCAAGGCCATACTACTGAATGAAGATCTAGCCCTCCAGTAACCATGGCACAATCTACCTGCAAGGGTAGCTGCCATATTCACTCACAGACAATTATTTTTTCAACAAACATTCACAACAGTGGACTAAGTGCTGAGTCCAGATTCTGGCCTATAGGACAAACGCAGTGACATCCTCATTCTTAAGTCTTCTCAGCAAGCAACATAAAACATGTGGCATGTCAGGGTGACCAACACTGTCAAGGCCGCTGAAGCAGGGAAGGGGTTTCATTTTGCAGAGTAGACCAGGAGGGTGTGTCTGGGAAGGTGGCAAGAGAGCCAAGGTGTGATGAAGTGATGAACAGCTAGCCAGGGGCAGCAGCACTCCAGGTAGAAAAAAATAAACAGAAAGTATCATTGAGGTCAATATGGCTGGAGACAGTGGAGGACCCAGGAGGAGGCAGCAGAAATGGACAGGTGAAGAAGAATGGCAAGGGAGTTCTTGAGGGATGTTCTGGACCAGCAGGCGGGGTGAGGGGAGTAGACACAGAAGACAAAGAAAGGCTGGATTTAGCCAGACTTCTAGAAGACTGCTTAGTCTTCTGAGCTGTTCATGGCCAGGAGGGGGCAGGAGCTATCACAGGAGTGTGGGCAAGTGCTGCTGTCCACCAGGCTGACAGCAAGGTAGGTTGAGAGAAGCAGCAAGATCCCTAGACCTGCTGGGTTTACTGTGGGGCAGACAGAGGTGAGGAGCAAGAGAGGAGCCAAGATTTTTCCTCGGTTCTAGCCTGCACCTTTATGCTGTCTCCAGTGGTGTCTCTGATGACTTGCAGGAAATGTTAGTCACCTCTGAGTCAGACAGGAAGCATTTGCAAACAGGGATGCACCCTGTCTAGTAGCTTCATGATATTAAAGCTTCCTTCCCAAAATAACTCCAGCCTGATGGCCTCCCGGTGAAGACTGAAAACTTACTCTCAAATAATTCTGAGAGCTGACTCCCTGGGGCTCAGAGACAGCCTTTAATCATCCGTGTTTCCATTTTCTCCCAAGAATGTACATAGCAACTCAAACAAGGGCCATCAGTTTTGAGAGCAGAATCCCAGATCCCCTGCAACTTCCACCCATGCTGGGAGCTTCTCCAGTAGTCTCTGGTCTTTTCTGTGTGACCTGGAAGGTCACCAGCTCTCTGGCAGAGCGGAAAAGCAATAGGGTAGTGGAGAGGTTGGGCAGCAGGTCCTTGAGAAAGGCTCAGTTTGAGGAGATTTGGACTGAACATGGGAAGATCGGGGGAAGCCTGAGAGCCACCTTCTACAGGCTCAGCCTTTATAGGATCAGGATTGCCGAGGTCCAGCGTGAGGATGGACCTGAGAAAGGTGGGAATGGGAGCGGCACTGATTCAGTAATGACGAGGAGTCAGTAGTAGCTGCAAGTTGTCAGTTCAAGTGGTTTTTTTTGCCCAAGGATTCTCATCATTCTTCCTGCTTTTCCTTTCTTCCCGACCAGAAAGCCTGAGCCCAGTCTTTTATTTACTAAAGTTACATCATCAAGGTTTTGATTATTATTAATAATTATTTTCGAAATCCTTAAATTTACATAGATTCTATGAGTCCAGGATCATTAACTCCAACCTCTGCTTCCTTAAAACTGAAACTAAACTCAAAGCAAAAGCACATTTCCTTACAGTTTTTACATGGCCTGTTCTTCACCGGGAGCTGGGCACAGCTCTTGCGGTTTCCTGGTAGAGCAGACAGCAGTCTTCAGTAACTACTTTCATGCAAGAACAGAAAGGTGACAGACTACTAAGGGTTAAAATTAATTTTTTACAAACTTCTAAACTGTATGCAAGTAAAGAAAGCAGCTAGCCCTCTCTAATAACTCTCTAGGCATTGTCTTCTCCAGTCCTTCAAGTAGCTAGGAGAACGACGTACTAACTTTCTCTATGCTTGTACATCATCTTTGAATTCTCTGACCTTTGATTCCCCATCCTAGCAATTCCGTAGGCTCATGCACTCTCCTCCTAATACTGTTTGTTTCTAGGTCACATGCAAGCCTTTCTCCTATCAGATAAACCCATCTATCTGCTTGTTTTCTACAGATTCCTTCTTTTTCTATCTATACGTTTTCCTCCTGGGACGGCTTTAACTCTCTTTCCTTGATGTCCCCAAGTTACCCTGGATAATTAATGCAACAGTCATTGGACTAGAGGGTACATGTATCTCCTCATGATTCCAAATTCAGGACCAAGTCTAGCAATGAACTAGTTCTACAAAGGACCATGTCAGCTTTTATGGCCTCTGTGGTTATGTTGTCTAGATCCTTTCCCATGACCTTGAAGGCCAAGAAGAAGGCCTGGTCCTCATCCTCCACAGCCTCGTGGCCCCTTTCAGTCCTCATTCCTGAGAACTGCATCTGTTTCATTTATTTTGTCGTGATTAGCTCTGAGTAATGGGGGAAGTATATTACCCAGAAAGAAAGATTGAAAGTAAAATAGAAGAGGCAGCAGATCAGTTTTCATCGGCACACATGGGGATTGTGAGGATCAACGTCCAAGTGACGCTCCAGGGTCAGGAACTGTGTCACCCCTCCCCTTACGCAGCCATGATGAACCTAGCACAGGATTTATGGATAGGAGACAGAGGAATACTACCTTGGCTTGCATTTGTAAAGCACTTGCCAGCAAGCCCTAGTAAACGAAGAAGCTGTGTGTGTGTGTGTGCCATATACCTTCCAGCAACTCTTAAACCATCCTAGGTCTGAATGCCAAGATGGTACCTCACTTCATCCTTTTCTGCTTCCCTGGCTTGAATTCTGCTGTTCTTCATTTCTTTCTATGTGCTTGATAGAGCTCAGTAATTAAAGGTTACCTTATCAAACACGTGCTTCTGCCGTGCTCAGCATGGCTGAACATGTTGAAGATCTCACACGAACTCAAGAGTACCAACCTCCATCACATTCCACTGAACTTGAAGCTCATTGCTTTGGCTAGGCTGGCCAATGAGCTTCAAGGATCAGTGTCTCCCCCCAGGTCCCTAGCTAAGATGTGGTTACAAGAGGTGGCCATCACTCCCAGCTCTCTGGGTGGGTTCAGTGGGACTCTGAACTCAGATCCTCATGCTTGCATGGCAGGCGCTTTACCAACTGAACCATCTCCCCAGCCCAGCACCTAACACTTTTGAGGCAAGTATTAAGAGAGAGATCACAATGCTGTTTTATGCTGACCCTCCATCAGAAAGATTGACAGGAGGAAGGCAGGGCTGAGAGATGGAGAAAAGAGACAGATCAATTGGGTTTTCTTATGACATTCTGTGAGATGGCTGGTCCAATGTAAGTCATGTGTGCCAACAAATTCCCTTGGGGGCTCCAACCAAGTTGATTTGGGTTCCATGATAGGCATTCAAAGACTTCCCCAAGTGACATGAGACACCATGTGAGTTTGTGTAAATTGAATCATGTTCAGCCCTCACAGCTGTTCTTTGAGGTGAATCCTGCTTCTGTAATTTAGACTTTCATGCCTCCTACTCATTCTCAGTACTTACAGGGACCATGAGAGCCTGAAGATACCTCTCTGTCCCAGTAGCATGGACCCCAGGAATGGTGCTTTTCTTGTTCACAAACCCAAGTGTGTCCATATAGTGCCCCAACCCCATCCTGACAATGGTTCCAACACACGAATTGTCTGAGGTCTAATTAAGGATCTGATTTCAAAGCCCATGTCGGTTTTCTTACTTTGTTTCTTGTTTTTACCTATTTCTAGAGGTAAGGATCAGATTCAATGACCAATGCAATGAGGACAATTATAACACAGTTTAAAACACACACACACACACACACACACACACACACACACACACACACACACACACCACCTACTGTTCAAGCACTAATGACCCACATCTGGAAGAGTTGAGTCCATTATGATCATGGCGCTCACATCTCACATGGCTGTGGGAAGCATGATAGCCAACTTTTGCCAGTTCTAGGATAAGCATCTTATGCTCAGCATCCACCTCAATCTTGGTGGCAGCTTGCCCATGTGCCACTACTTTATTTCCATGCTACTGTGAACCAGGTGGGCCTGAGAGGTCATGTAACTCATAGACAGTTCATGAGCCACCAGCATCAATGCCCAGAGCTGAAACTGAGCCTGTGGCCATATCAGTGAACTGAACACATACTGTCCTGTATCAGGAGAGAAAGAGGTCTTGTGGCAGAGGAGAGATGATGATAGACAAAGAGCTGTGGTTCCACCAGAATTCTCAATGGTCTGAATTCTACCAGTTGGAGACTCTGGAGGAGGAGAAGGAAAATGTATCCCTCAGGCCTGCCTTAGCTGATGTGGTTCATCTCCAGAGACTGTTCATAACTATCCAAGCTTCCCTGTCTCCATTGCTCTCTGAACATATAGGTTTTTTTGGACCAGCCACAGCTGCCACCCACTGCCCCTGAGACTGTTGGGATTATGAGCAGCCAGTCCTGCCCCCACTGCTGGAGTTACCAGTATCCAGTCCCAACTTGAGCAGAGACCCAAGTCCACTGACCCTCTCTCCTAGTCACACCATGGAGCACCCTCGAATGGCACACCCAGGCTGCTGCTGCTCTTCCTTAGCCTCTCACTATAATCTGGGCTTCCTCTCCCTCCCTGAAAATCCCAGGAGCTTTCTCAATGTTTGGTCAGTTTAGCTGGATCTGTGTTTCCAACCAACCCTGGTCTTCACAGTGTGGATGAGCCACTGAACCTCATGGGTCATCAGGTTCTCTACTTATAAAGCAGGGGAAACAGAGGTGGGTTTCTGAAGTAGTCAATCTGTGGTCCATTGAGCACCAGCCTCTAGAGGAAAGCTAAGAAGTGGTAGCCTTCTCTTCAACTTAGCTCTTTTTCTTCTCAACTGCTATTTAAGCTGAACTTCAATTTAGCCTTGATTCCCAGAACAGGGAAAAGAGGAGCTGGCACTGGCTGGAGGCTCAGTGAGCAGTGCCCTCTCACCACCCCACAGCCCCACTAGGCTGAAGTGAGGACTCCTCGATTGCTTAGAAGTGCAAAGTGTTCAAGATGTTTCCAAACACATTTTTCCTTTTCCTCTCTTTCTGCTTTACAGCTGCCAGGCTGCTGAAGGTCCTAAAGCTATTATCAATCATCTCAGGCTCCATGCAACAAACACATGCATTAAGAGATGAAGTGGCAAAGTCCTGAGTTCCAGAATTGGTGACTTGGAGCATTTGGCCCCCAGAGCACCATCCTCCGTTCCACTGCTTGGGATCATAGCCTCATTAAGGAACAGCCTTAAGGCAGGAGTGCACAGCAAGGTATAAGGTGGGTAGACATCACAGTCCACAGAGCCTTGGGGCAGGGATGACTATGCCTAACTGGGGTAAGCAGGAGGTCTGTAGACAGGTCTGGCATAGGCCAGAGGCTGAGCAATAGCACTCCTGGGGACCCTGGCCAGTGGTGCTAACTGGGTACTAACTCATTGTGTGCCTATGGCTCAGCAGTCACAGACCTGACAGTTCTGTTGCCAGCAGATCCCTTACTCAAGATCAGCTTGAACGGTGAAGATGGTGCTGCTCCCAGCATGAGCTCAGCCATGCGTGTGTGTGAACTAGCTGAGCCTACCTCTCTGACCTCCCATTTCCATCTGTAGACCCATCAGTGGAGAGCAGATGAAACAAGAGAGTGTGTGAGAATGTCTGGATCATTGGGGGAATCTCCAAAATCATTTCTCACTGCCGTAGGCAATGGCTATGCTTTCCTAGTACTGAAAGCCTAGTAGTTACTGCTCTGGACCTGGCCTTAGGGATGAGAGAAACCCCAGAACTTCCCCTCACTCACTGGGTTCCGTATTCTTTCATAGGCACAACATGGGTGTTTCCTACATGGCCTTTAGAGAACCTTGCTGAAACATCGGTATTCTAATGCGTTCTTTATTGGGGACACTAGGCAAGGTGGGAAGGAATGAGGGGGACCCTTCTTAGGAGTGCGTCTGTAACTCCAAAGTCTGAGAGATATCTGGGACTTGATGGATCCTTTCTCCAGTTTGTATGAATGCAGAATAGAAGGTTATTGAGCTACTCTGTATGGAGGGCAAGGTGACCACAAACACACATGGTCTGTGTTTACTGAGATACTTCTCATGATATCCTCTCTCCACTCCTTTTCTCTAGCACCTGTCACATTGCCTCAGTGGGAGCCATCATCTTGGGCTTGGAAAAAATGAGATGACTTGGCCAAGGTCACCCATCTAGTAGTAGGAGACTCATGAACTAAGTTTAGACATGAAACTGGCCAAGACTGTCTTATACATACACACACACACACACACACACACACACACACACACACTCACACCTCAGCAGCCCCCAAAAGGTTGTGGTTAGCAGAGAGGAGATAGAAAAGACAGGGGAGGAGGGTCTGATATACCAATCTGCCCAGAGAGAAGGATTCATGTCATAAACAATGGCAAACAAAGTGAAGTGGATCTGATTGGAGAGGGCTTTGGGGGTGGGGCTTAAGCTGGTGTGTGGGTGTGCAGGTGCACATGCACGTGCATGAGTGCATGTGTGCACTCGTGTGTGTGTGTGTGTGTGTTACATAAGTACACTATTGTGTGAGTGCATTTGAAAGACAGACGTCAACCTCATAGGTTATTGTTCAGGTACCTTCCATCGGTTTTTTGAGAGGGTCTCCCATTGCCTGAAACTTCACCAAGTCAGCTACAATAGCTGGCTCATGGTCTTCCAGGAGCCCTCCCATCTTGGCCTCCTTTCTTGCCCTCCCTGGGATTACAAGTAGGTGCCACTGTGCCCAACGTTTTATGTGGATTCTTGGGAACTGAACTCAGGTCCTAATACTCTCAAGGCAAGTGCTATACTGACTGAGCCATCTCCCCAGCTTGAAACTTGGGGGTTTTGATACTTAATTTACTGCAGGCTTATCAGTGATGGGAGCAACCTGAAACTCTCCAACTGTCCATCAATTATACACTGGAAAACATCCCGAATAGCTGGTTGTCTTACAAGGTTGGTCACTCTGTGATTCTGTGGGACAACCTGTAAGGCTCTGTGCTGGGTGTTCTCCAGTTCTCCAGACCCAGACCCATTCCCCTCCCTGTTCTACTCTGGCCTGTGGGATGGAAACAACTAGGCACCTTGGTTTCCTGCAGCACACTAGAAGGCAGAAGGACATAGGATTCCGAGCATTTCTTCCCTGCTCTCCTCACTTGGATTCTGCACATCCCAGCCCCTGCACACTGTCAGCCTTGTTCATCACTGTACCACCCAATCTTCCTGGACACTGAAACCCTCATTCTTCCCCACTGGACACTCGCACCCTCGTTCTCCTCCACCTCTTGCCCTTCATGCAGTGGTGTCTTTACAGTTAAACTATATGAGCTCCTGTTGCCTACGGGGACACTGATAATGATGCAGATTCCTTACAATCATCATAGAAGGGACCCCCCAAATAGAAACAATGCCCTTACCTACCTCCCAAGAAACTTTCCGATCATCTTCACCATCAGCGTTCCCACCAGGCCACCAATGGCGAATATGGACACAGTCACAGACCAGAGCAGAGTCAGGGTATCCAGGTCTATGGGATGTCCATGCCTCCTATACCAGGTTTCATTGTAAAAGGCCTTGATATACTGGAAACAAACAACAGGAGGACTTATTTCCTTCTGCCCTGCCCACTGCTAGATGCAAAACACAAAGGGTCTTTACAGGTCACTCTTGGCATGCTTGGCACCGTACACAACTCCTCTCTTTATCTCACTGGGTTCCTCTAGCAGATCTGGGAAACAGTCTTTCATGTTGCAGGAAGGAAAACTGAGGCTTGGGGTGACAGCATGGCTTATTTGTTGAATCACAACCCGGGAGTCAAACAGATCTGGCTCTAAGCTCTGACTTCACTGCACGGTGACATCAATTTTGAAATGTGTTAAAAGTTCACACTTCTGACAAAAAAGCCACCACACAATAGCAAGGCTATGTTTCAGAACATTTCAGCATTGAGTTGAATTGAGTCAAAATTCAAGTCGCTTGTTCTTCAAGAGACAGGATCGAAAAATGAAGATAGGGACCTAGTGGGTCAAGGGACTCAGTGGGTAAAGGTGCTTGCCACCAAGCCTGAGGATCTGGGTTTGATCACTGGAACCCACATGGTAAAAGGAGAGAACTGGGTCCCTCAAGTTGTCTCTGGCCTCCATACATGTACCATAGTACCTACACACACACAAATAAATAAAAGGTGCAATTAAAATGATTTTTAAATGAAGATAAGCCACAGACTGAGTTAAAAATATTTGTAATGTATATAGCTACAGAGGGAAAGTATTCATGATACATAAAGAACTATAAAATGTCCATTAGAAGACACATACAGGGCTATAGAGATGGTTCAACAGCTAAGACCATTCTTCCAGTGGACCCAGGTTCAATACCCAGCACCCACATGCCAGCTCACAACCATCTGTAAATCCAGTTCCAAGGGATCTGACAGGTTCATCTGGCCTCCTCAGGTAATGCATGCAATGTTCATAGACATATACATAGACAAAATACCCATAAAAATATTTTTAACAATAAAACAAATATAATTTAAAATGATCAAGAGACCTGCACAGACCTAAACTACATGCACATGTTCAATTAGGAAACAGCAGACTCAATGCTGTTAGAGAGATGCACATGAAGCAACAGTGAGATCTGTCTGGACATCCTCTTCATCCTCCTCGCTGCAGCTGAATTGAGGCTGGACTGAGGGACTGGGTGGGTCTAATGTACAACAAAAACTGGGGTCATGGTGCTCTGCTATCCAAGGAAGCTCACTGCCCCAGATACTCATGGCCGGACATTGCTACTAACATAGGCACACAAACCTCAGCGTGGCTAGCATATGCCATTACAGGAAAAGCTTGGGTTTGACATTCACAGACCTGAGGTCCATGCTTGTAATTTAAGCAGTGTCTTCACTCACTGGATGGAAATGATGACTCCATCCTCTAGGGCTGATGTGAGAACAGTTGACCAGGACTGGAGTGGAGCTCACACAATCCTCACCTAGATAAAGATGCTTTCATGCCCAGCTCAGTAGGTCTACTTCTAGAAAATCCCATTGCACAACAGGCCAGGGATATATCTATTCGAAGTCTGAGGTGGCATTGCTCCTAATAATCACCCCAAACAAGAAACAACCTAGAGGCTCATGGCAGAGCAGGTAAGTAAACTACAGAACAATCATAGTGGAAAACACTACAGCCACATAGACAACTATAGCTCCATGCACACAGAGATCACAGCGAATATAAGCAGAGCTGGGGCCAGTGGAGAAGCTTGGAAAAAGTATTGAGTGTGTTGAAATTCTCAGTCACCATTTCTGCCACTAGATAGATAGGACCACAATGCAGGGGGGGGGGCTGTTCTTGCTTCTGATCTTGGCCCCTATAGCAGGTCTACACTGATGTATGAGGTTCAAATCTCTCAAGAGGATTGTAGCCAGCACCTACCCTGGAGAGTGTCTTAGAACCTCACTGGCAGCAGTGAATTACTGGGAGAGAACTAAAGGTGTGGGCTTGAAAAATAAACCAGTGCCTTGCCCTCTGAGCTGTTGCATCTGGGAGCATGGTGGGGCACGGGAAGGCATGCAGTAACTGACTGCCAAGTGCTGCTTTGGGAGCCTGCAGAGATTTGTTGCTTTCGTTTTGGAAAAATCACAGAGCAAAAGCCTCTAAAGAAAGTTCTAGAAACTAGAAGATCTGCACACAGCCTGTGTCCCCTACAACATACAGCTAGGTTTCCTGGAAAGCCTTTCAAAGTGCTGCCAGGGATCCTTAGTTTGTCTTCCTGCTGGGAAACCAGCGATGGCTCAGGAGACATTCTGTGGCCACTGGAGCCAGGTGATGAGACTGCTTCTAATTTATCACAGAAACATTCATTAGATTTGAGATTTGAAGACTGCTGTCAGTGTAACCTGCAGTGTGTGACACAGAACAGGTGGCTGTGTGTATGCTTGTCTTAATTTGGGTTTCTGCTTTGTGTCAAATAGCCATTTGAAATGACAACCATAAAAAAAAAAAGTGAACAAGCAAACACAACTATGAAACAGGCACCCATTCTTCATACCATGGACTCGTCTAAGCACTGGATACCTAACATCGCCACCTCCACCACAGCCCTCAGAGGGCTGGCATTTTTGGTTCTCTTTAGAGCAGGTGAGGATTTGGAGACAGAGCCATAAAGGACCTGCCCAAGCTCACGGCATTGGTGTGTGCTGTCTTCAGGAATGAAACCCAGGCAATGGGCTCAGACACAGATTTTGTTTTTTCAATGATTTATTTTAATTTTTATGCACATCAGTGTTTTGCCTGCATGTTTGTCTGTGTGAAGGTGTCAGATCCCCTACAATGTGTGTCTATGTAACAGACTTCGATTCCCTGGAACTGGAGGTACTGTTGCAAGTTGCCATATGGGTGCTAGGAATTGAACTGGGGTCTTCTGGAAAAGCAGCTCTTAACCCCTGAGCCCTCTCTCAGCCCTGGGATACAAATCTTAATCACAATTTTATTCCAACCCTTTTTACAAATTAATTTTTATTTGTTTTTGAAAATGTATTTATTTATACACTGTCTTTTGCTCATATGCACCCCCTTTCTGCTATGTCCACCAGTTCTACCTCCCTCTAACTTCCCCTGGGCCCCCCCTCATCTCCCTCCCATCCTCATCCCTTGTTTTTCCAAGTCTTTTTAAAATGTTAGAGGTTTGTTTTGGTTTGGGGGTTTTGAGACAGAGTTTCTCTGTGTAGCCCTAGCTGTCCTGGAACTCACACTGTGGACCACATTGGTCTTGAACTCAGAGATCTGTCTGCCTCTGCCTCCCAAGGGCAAGGATTAAAGGCATGAACCACCACCACCTGGCTAAAAATTTAGTTTTAAAGATTTTTTTTTAATATGTATGAGTGGTCTTGCCTGCATGTGTGTCTGTGTACCATGAGTGTGCCAGTGCCCACAGTGGTACAAAGATGGCATTGGAACAGATGGTGGTGAGCCATCATGAGGGTGCTGAGAACCTAACCAGGTCAAGCGCTCTCAACTGTCGAGCCATCTCTCCAAACCTGCCAAGTATTATTTTTAAAATGTGTATATGGGTGTACAGATAGGTAAAATCCAGAATTCAGCCTTGGGTGTTATCTCTCAGTAGCCATATGCTTTGTCTGTTTGAGACAAGGTCTCTTTTCCAGGTCTAGAATTTGCTGACTTGCTTAGCTGAGCTGTCAGTGATCACCAGCATGCTGCCTGGCTGCTGAGCAGGAGGCATTTGTGTCCCCATTTGAAAGAACCATACAGCTTGCTAGACCTCACCAGGACGGAGTCTGCGTTATCTTCTGCTGCTTCTCAAAGCCATGTAACTCTATTCCTTGCACGTGGGTAGGGTTATAGGAGCACTCGCCACCCAAGGAGTGTGAGCTGAAGTGACTTTGTGAGCATGTACCTTCATACATGACATTGTGCTCACTACCTGTCCCTGTCAGCTGGCCATTCCCCAAGATGCAGCACAGGGGCTCAAAAGCAACTGAGAATGGTGAGGCCACAGGCTTTACGGAGCAGAATCCCATACCACCTGTCTTTGATAGTAACGAGAGTTTTTAGAAGAGTGGCCATGGTATTGAGCCACTGTGGTGCTGAGCTTATTGTTACAGCAGATGAGTTTCAAAGGACAAAGCCCATGGTGTTGCTACTCACAGTGATGCAAGGCTTCAAGGGGGCAAGATTGACGCCATATCATGAAGGTGAGCAGGCTTGGACATATAGACCTTTACCTAACACTTCCTTCTAATGCTTTGGGGAAAACTGTCAGCCTCCATTTGAAGAAAACATCCTGCAAACCAAGTTGGGTCTTCAGGCCACTGTGGTAGCGAGATTCTGGGCCAACTCTGCACCAATCTTCAAGCTGCATCTCATGCTTTACTATTTCACTGGCCCTGCATCCAAGAGGTCTACCCCATGTCTTTTTCTCTGTCTCTATACCTCTGCTTCCTTACCTAGGGAATCAGATCTCCATCTGCTTTCTGATGCTAAAGCTCTTATCTCTCTACCTCCAGAGATCTCGAGAGCCAATGAAGACAAATCTACCATGACAACAAGAGCAAGAAAAGCTGTGACTATAGAGCCCAGCCACATGACCGAGACCAGGAGAATCAAAAGGCAGGTAGACCCGGTTCAGGCTGGACCACTATAGACAAAGGAAACACAAGATGCACAAGCTGGAGATCATGTATGGACACAAATGAGCTGCACATAGCCTGCTGTGCTTGAAGGGTAGCTCAGCTCAGGAGAAAGGCTGTACAGCAAGTCAGGGGCTGGCTATGACTGGCTTTACCCACATGCTCTAAGTGTGCAGTTAGTCCTGTAGCTCCAAAGGTTTGAGTGTGGATTGACAGCTGTGATTTGTTGCTTGGAGTGTTCACAGTGGGTATAGCTTGAAGGCTCATCCAGCGTTTCGAGAGGATGAAGGCAGGGTGGTGAGGAAGCTCCTGCATTTGGTACAAGACGATGAGCTCATAGAAGCCCCATAAGGAATGCAAAGAAATGTCCTAAGAGGCAGCAGGTAAAGGGACAAACACCGAATAGAGTTGAGAACCTTGAGTCCAAGATTTGCTTGCACTTTTGAGTCCTTTTTGTGACCTTTGGGGTGGCCTGATGCAGCATAAATTTCATATCTCTGGACAGTGTTTTGGGGCCAGGGACCACGGCATCTGTTTTGTTCCATTTGCATCTTTGCCACCTATCTGCTGGGTGACTGAACGAGTTACTTAACCTCTCTGAACCTTAGGCCCTAAAACTAATGTCATTGCCCATTTCAAGGATTTCCTGTGAAGACTTAAAGGAAGAAAATAAAAGGCCCAGTCTTGAGTCCTTAGAGTCCCACAGTAGAATCCAGACAGAGCTGGTGGTGGAGGAATCAATATCATTATAGTTCTAGGTCTGTAAAATAAGAGAGGTCTACACACATTTGCTTCTGAGGTATGAGAATCTATAAATAATTCACCACTACCTCCCAGCCTAAGAACCTAAGGGCCATGCTTTGGCAATAAATTGAACTCTGCAATTCTCCTCCAAAGGACGGCAGGAAATGCCAGGCAATGGAACACAAATTACCTTGCAGCTTGGTTTGTAATATTAACACTGCTAGATTTATCAAGACCCTGGCGTGCATTCATCTGCAGTGACTCTCAGGGATGCTATAAATACACCCAGAAATAGAATACTTTGTGGGTGGTCCAGAGGTGTTGACTAACAGAGCCAGACATGCCTGAGGGGCTTGTAAAGAGTCAGCACCCACAATGGATAAAGATGCCCCTAGCAAGGCTCATTGCCATAATCGGAACAGAAGCCCTGCAGGGCCACCCATGTCACCTGGCTCCCCACACCAAAGTGGTGTACAGTAGGTGTTCACTATGTCTTAGTGGCATCCCTGTAAACAGAAGCACTGTTTCTACATTCATCCGGTTTCTTCACACTAACAGTGTCTCTTCCTCCATGTTTCTCCACCTGTAATCTGCCCGAGTTAGCTGTCCTAACTCTCTAATGATAGTGGCCGCTGGTCTCATCCTACTGAGCAAGAGCTCCTTCGAGGCATGATGACCCTGTGGTCTTTAGTTACTTCTGCCAGTCATTGGCCCTACCAGTTCTGATCAAAACCAAACCACACCCAGTGGAGACGCAGTCCTCCCAATCTAGATAACATAGCAGCTTCTTAGAGACTAATTAGAAGTGACAGCCTTGAGTTAGAGATGTGCAGTACACTGTGAAAAAACCCCATGACAGAGACTTACCAGTGCATGGAAGGATGCTCATTATATAAATAAGACACTGGTAGAGGTGGTGGCGGGACGGGGTACACAGATGGAGGGAGAGCCACAAGAAATAGCCTTAGCCTATGTGCTGACATGTTGAAAAGCAGGTTTACATGAAGCCATCCCAGGGACCTCTGGGAAAAGCCCAGGCATTAGTTGTTGAGATGATTGAGCAGGCTGCTCCAGGCAGCAGCTTGCCTCCCCCCCTTCGTTAACACCATGGGGTTATTACCCTGGCATGGTCTATATACAAACAAGAGACACGGTCCAGAATAATGGAAGCAATTCATGCTGGGAGTTCTGTTATTACATGCTCTTTTCCTGAGCCTGTTGCTTTTACAATGGCCAAAGTCGAGGTGAAAGCAAGAAAGAGGCTGGAAAGTGGATCAATGGGGAAGGGAGTCTTGGGTATGGAGGTGTCCCACTCCATCAGCCTGCCAGCTGCTTCTGGCAGCAAACATCTACAGCTGAGCATCTCTGCTTGCACTGTCTTTTCTCTTAACTGCATCCTTCTTGGTGGCTCTTCTTGGAAGCTCGCACAGAGGTCAGTCTGCCCAGTTCTGCTCTTCTTGGCTCAGTGTGGTGTAGGACAAAGGGGGCTTTGGCAGGTGTCCTGCTGACAATGTCACTCGACCCAACCCTGGAAGAGTCCTTCCTACCCAATGACAAGATACTCATTTCAACCCCCAGAGAGCTGTATGGAGCTGAGGCAGCTTACTGCAGTTGCAATGTCTCCCACCAACCCTCCCTGGCCTCTCTGATGAGTCCAGGCATGGGGAGGCCACATGAGCAAAGGCTTATCTCCCTCTGCAGCTGATTCTTCTAGCAGTACTAGCAAAACCTGCCCCTCAAGAGCTACATTCTCCTTAGGATCATTGCTTAACCAGCATGAATCTGAGGCCATTTGCTGTGTGCCACCTTCAGCCTCTCTGCATGACTGCCTGAGAGTCTATGCAAAGTTCAGAGACATCAGATTAGCTTGTAAATTAGTCTAGGATTCTGCAGCCTTCATCAAGGGTATCCAAATGCGTTTGACAGACATGTAGATAGATGGATGGGTAGGTGATACACAAAGACAAATGATTGAGATAGTTACTAGAAACAAACAAACAAAAGACACAGGCCTGGGCAATCACCAACAATCCAGCAAGAGAGTGAAGTCCTAGGAAAGGAGTGTCACAAAAAGTCTTCAGTCCAAGCTGAGCCATAGTTGTGCGTGCCTTTCACCCCAGCACTCAGGAGGCAGAGGCAGGTGGATCTCTGTGTTAGAGACCAGCCTGGTCTACAAAGAGAGTTCCAAGATAACCAGGACTACACAGAGAA
This sequence comes from Rhynchomys soricoides, assembly GCA_019843965.1. Taxonomy (NCBI): domain Eukaryota; kingdom Metazoa; phylum Chordata; class Mammalia; order Rodentia; family Muridae; genus Rhynchomys; species Rhynchomys soricoides. The sequence goes on along the minus strand of JADRCH010000051.1, from coordinate 1,988,500 downwards.
ATTCTGTCTCAACAAAACAAAACAAAACATGACTTCAGTCCATGTTGGACATTACACCCTTTTGACCATGAACTAACTGTTCAGCCAGCTAACCTTTTGACGGAGACTAAGACACCAAGCACCTTCACTCTCTCCTAGACCCTCAAATACAGGGATTAGCCAATGATTTCTGGCCCACCACTTGCTTTTGTAAATAAAGTTTTATTGGCACACAGTCTTACTTATTCATTTACATATTGTCTCTAGCTGCTTTCTCACCATAAAGACAAAGTTGAAGAATTGCCAAAAAAAAAAAAAAAAATTATGTGGCCTTGCTAACCCATATATGTGAATCTTTAAAAAAATGTGTGTTGACCCCTGTAGAGTGTCGGCCTAGGAGACCAGAAAGATGGGTCACTAGATAATTAGACCTCGATCTGAGTGGCATCTGTGAACACAACAGAGGCAGGGCCTGCATTCTTTCACACAGAAGACTCACACTTGATAGTAATTTGACTGGGAGACAGAGGTCCAGGAAACTTGTCTCTCAACCACCAAAAATAACTTGCAAAAAATAAATAAAAGAAGAGAAATCCTTCAGAATCTCTATATTTATTTTTTTATCTGCTCAGAACACATGTTCTGTAAATGCTTGCTTTGGGTTGGCTCTTGTTCTAGTTGGTGGCACTACAGAAACAGTAAGATCAGAGAATCTGTGTCTTCACGGAGCTTACATTTTACAGCAGGAAGAAAGACCAGAAGCGAGGGTGTAATCATTATCTCAGGCACCATCAAATACTACAAGTACTGCAAGGGGAAATAATTTGAGTGAAGGACTAGGGAGGTTTAGAGAGGTGCTGTCCCATGTGAACAGGTCAGGGAAGGTGTCGCCAAGGAAGACCCAGTTGAGAAGAAACAGCAGAAGAACACACGGGCTATTTGAAAAAGAGCCTTTCAGCCAAAAACAACAGAACTGCAAAGGCCCTGTGGTTTCAGCATGTGCCATGTCTGAAGACCAGCACTAAGGGTCAAATGGATGGGAAAGACATAAAGGAAATGTACCTTGTGTTGAGACAGTGCTTACTGGGAGCCTGATTCCCCAGCTGAGCGTCACAGACATCTGTGTGGTTTTCTACGTGTGATGTGCAGGCTGCTGGATTTTGGTGCACCTGAATTCATCAAATATCCCTTTGGTCTTTGACTGCAGGAGAAACTGTTGGGATTGGGGTGGAAACAGGGTAGCTAGCTAGTTAGAAAATGGTTCCACGGGCCAGGCTACAGACAGGACTGGGGGAGACATTGCTGGTAGCCATCATGGTCATCAATTGTATCTCACTGAAGCCTTCCCTGCCTCACCCAGTAGGTTCAATGGCTAAAGACAGTGACAAGGTCCTGCAGGCTCGAATACAGTCTAATGTGTCAGACAGCTCTCCTGGGTCTGTGGGATCCCTCAAAGGTAGAGCCTCAAGTGGCTCAGAAACACCCTGCTCTGCTTATACCATCTGTCTTGAAGTGACCACCCTCTGTGGACACATGAAGCCACATGGGTGCTCTCTCCAAAGGGGTGCACAGTCAGATTCTGGGAGTCCCTGAAAGCAGGGTGGATGGGTTCTCTCAGGGTAATGGCACTGAAGCGGAGTTAAGGAAGATGGTCACCCCTGGATCCTAAACATATTAGCTTCCCCCAGCTTCAGGTTCTTCTATCAAATGAGGTTTGCTGAGGCTCCTGGCATAATAATCATGAAGCGGGAGAGTATGGGACAGTCCCTCACATTGGCCAGAACAACCAGATCTCGAGGTTTTGTGTGTGTGTGTGTGTGAGTGTGTGTGTGTGTGTGTGTGTGTGAGAGAGAGAGAGAGAGACAGAGAGAGAGACAGAGAGAGAGAGACAGAGAGACAGAGATTACAGTCATTGTCTGTATCCAGGCTTTTAATTTTTTTTTAAATGAAGTAAAATAAAACAAACAATTTTTAAAAAATCTTCTTAAAGTTGGGCCTGGATGACATTCAGGGCCAGGGTCAGCTAGTATGTGGACTGGTCGAGACACTGACACCCTCTTGGTAAGCAGCTGAAGTATAGATTCCTTCTCAGCCTGTCACCTGGCCCACAAGAACCTTACCCATCACTGAAGCTGGTGACAGGGAATCAGGAGTCAGTGCAGACCTTGAATTTCCTGTCCAGCCTGAGTGGTGGACAGCTCAACTTTTCTCTCACAGCGCCCCCTGGTGGCAGCATCTGTCATTCTCTCTGGACATCTATGTCCAAGTATCTGAGTTCCTTCCCTGGCTTGCCTTTGCCTTCACAAGGTCCCTGTGCCTCAACCTCCTGCCATGGTTCCATCTGCACAAGGCTCCCTCCCTTGGAGAGTCTGCTGTGTTCCCAGCCCCTCTGATGGTCTCATTGCCCCCTCTACCCCTACCAAAGGGCAAAAGATGCAGGGACAGTGGGACATTGACCAGCTAGTTCAGGTGAGGTTTCACCCTGCTCCACTGAAGCTAATCCATGGAGAAGCTGGGATTCCCACTACAAGCCTGCTGACTCCAGCACCAGGGAGATCTGACCTGGAAAGGCTTCCTGAATGAGCTTGGCCCCCAGCCTGGCTCCTCTCTTGGGGCTCACAGCCTGGTCAGTGTACGCCTTCCACAGACGGCTCAGCTCTCAGCTCTACTTTCCATCTATACTACCTTAACTGTACCCCAACAGTGACCCTAGTCTCCTTGGAACTCCCTAAATAGACTAGAGCCTTCCATGGTCCTAAGCTCGTGGCTTCACTTAAGAAACGTCTTCTTGCCTTGAAATGTCTTGGATGTCTGTTGCTGCTCCTGGTGTTGTGGACCTCTAAGACCTGGCCACACAATGGTGCCATGGTAAAAGTCCCGCAAAGCAATATGAATTGCTTGACAAACACAAAGCATCATGCTTTTGAACAGAACAAGAAACATGAACCAATAAGCTTCCTGGGAGAAATTTGTAGGTGCTTCTCTGAATAATAATGAAGGCAGCATTCATATCTCTATTGGATTATGTTTTTATCTGTACCGTTCCTTCCAATGGGAGCTTAATGGGAGCAAGGACAGAGTGGAGGTGACAGCAAGTCCCAGGCTGTAGCATGTCCTCAAAGTTTGCTTTGGGGCAGCTGTAAGCATGTAAGAATGGCCACTTCTGTGTTATAGACTCTCAGCATCTCCTTTCGTGTTCACCCTCTCCCTTGCTGGCCATGCTAAGCATCCCCATGCTTTAAGAACCTGGCACTGGTGACCAGTGACTGGGTTCAAAAGGTCATGGGTTTGATTCAGACAGATCTGGGTCTGGATCTCAGCACTGCCTTCTCCAAGCTGACCCTGAGCAAGTTGCTGTTTCATTGTGATGGAATGAAGGTAGGTAACATCAACAGATTGAGTTCCAGTCCTTCCATCACCAGATTCTCCTGTTGAAGTCTTAACCCCTTGTGTCTCCCCTCCTGAACCTGCTGTATCTCCCTAGTGCAAGGGAACACTCCTTTACTGCAGATCTGAGCGCTATTTCTCTCCCCTTCTGTCTTTTCTCTTTTAAAGTGTTTTCAGTCTGTGGGGTTTCTCAGTCTGTTAGATTTCTCAGTATTGGGGACTGAACCTAGGGTCTCACCTGTGTTGGGCAAGTAAGTGCTCTACCACTGAGCCCCAGTCTCAGCCTCCTCTGCTTCCCACCTCTTCTCCCGACCTCCCTCCCCATTCCCCTCCAGGCCTGGTAAGTCACACCTTCATTATCATAGCATGCTGACATCCTTCTATAGCCAGGCAGGCCTTGAGTTGCTTTCCCTGCCTCTGCCTCTGCCTCTCTGCCTCTCTGCCTCTCTGCCTCTCTGCCTCTCTGCCTCTCTGCCTCT